>JAVTVY010045874.1:0-20993 GCA_036873755.1 Hanleya hanleyi
AGCAAAGTCTGCTGTCTGTTTTTACTCCCCACAATTCCACCATCTATGTACACAATTGCCCTGATACCATTTCCCCTCCAACATGTCACCATTGGTCTGTTTAGTTTTGTGAACAGATAGGGTCCGACGCACAAACCGAATGGTAAGGAGTTAAAGACGAAACATTTGTCAATGCCTTCAACTGACCAACTAAATCCTAGGTATGTCCTGTGTATGGGAGATATCTCGACGTGATAGTATGCTGATTTGATGTCGAAGGTGAAAAGATAATCCCCTGTGTGATAGTTACTTTGCTGTAGTTATATCTTCCATTCTGAACTTTTCTTTGAGTATAAAAAGATTGATATGTCTACAATCTAAAATCAGTCTTCATTTTTCATCTCTTTCAGATACTGATAGTGGATTCACAACTGTCGGTGCGAGAGCCACTTCAGCGATACAACCCAAAGATAACAGTTTCTGAATTTCTTCCGAAACGAAATCTGAGTGACCTAAAGCGGATTTATTGTTTCTCAAAACATTTGGTGTTGGAGTTTCCTTAAAAGGGATTTTATATCATACATACATCTTCTGCCTTGTAGGCCAACAAGGCCTGTTGCAGATAGGTGATTTACTGTACTGCGTTTGCCGCAAACATGTCGTGCGCTGGCTGTTGGACGTACCGATAGTCCTGCAAAATGTTTGTCAAACCTGGCTTTAAAAGAATTCACAATTGGAGCAGAGACCACAGTTTCAGACAATAAATTCCATAGGTTGCAAACCTGGATGCTGAAGACGTTGAGTCGCACTGCTTTACAGGCACGATTTTTCACTATTTTGAGGCTGTGTCCTCTTGTTCTTGATGTGCTGTCCAAAAACGAAGGGTGACTCCGAAACCATATACATGTCGTGTAAGTACTTGAGCACGTCTATCATATCTCCTCTGATGCGACGATAGTACAGGCTTAGGCGGTCTGTGGCACGGAGACGATCTTCGTATGGCCGGTCCTTCATTTCACCAATAAGCTTTGTGGCACGACGTTGGACATTTTCGAGAATCACACAACTCTTCTTGTGAATAGGTGCAGAGATAACGTCCCCGTATTCTAGATGAGGTCTCACCAAAGAAGTATTTAACCGTAACATAGAATCTTTATCTAAATGTGTGAATGCTCTATGTATCAGATCCAGAATTCTGTTTGCCTTAGCTGCTGCCTTTTCGCAGTGTTCGTCGAAATACAGATGTTTGTCTATCAAGACACCAAGATCTTTCTCCAGGTCTGTTTTGTTGAGTTTTACTCTTTCTCCCTCGTGCGACATGTTCGTTTTTAGAAGCGATATGCATTCGTTTGCATTTCCCAGGGTTGAACTTCAAAAGCCAATCATCAGTCCAGTTCTAGGTCTTTCAAAGTCACCTCAGACAACATCACACTCTTCAAGAGAATTGATGCAATAAAAAACTTTAGCATCGTCTGCAAACAGCTCAATAATGGAATGAACGACATCTGGTAAATCATTTATCGATATTAAGAATAGCACAGGTCCCAACACACTACCTTGGGGAATACCACTAAGGACATCAGCAGTCGGAGGCTGGGCTCCGTTGACCACAACACACTGTTTGCTCTCACTCAAGAAATCTTTGATCCAGTTGAGCAGTTTTCCTCGTGTTTCATAACCTTCAAGTGTTTTAAGAAGTCTAGCGTGTGGGACAGAATCGAAAGCTTTGCGGAAATCTAGAAACACACGGTCGATGCAATCTCCAGAGTCAAAAATTGGGCTCCATAAGTCCATCACTTCAATAACTTGAGTCATACAGGATCTCCCCTGAATAAATCCGTGTTGACATTCTGGTAGCAGGTTATTTTCCAATATGTGTGACATCTTGTTGTTTTTCACTTTTGGTATGTATGTGTTGATCAAAGTGTTTAATTTGTCCTTTAACAGTTTCCAATTTCCTTCTTCATCAGTGTCTTTTAAGGCTGCTTCCCAGTCTGTATTAGCCAATTCCGATTTTATACTGATGTGGTCTCCTTTATCGTAGATAAATCGAGTAATTCGAGTATCACCGTCAATAAATTAGCAGTTCAATCTGAATAGAAGTACACTATGGTGGCTCTAAGTTGCTCACCATAGACTCTTCGTTTGTTATGATAAAATCAAAAACATTTGGGTTATCTTCACCTTTGTAATCTGTAGAAGACTTTAATGTGAAATCATGTGACTCTGCCAGTATGTCGGCTCCTCTTCTCACTTCCCTTATATGCGTTGTAATTTTTGCCTGTATATGGCGAGATTCTGCAAGTTTCGGATGGCGGAAATCAGGCAACTGGTTTTGATCAAATGTTCATATTTTTAATATTTGATATAAAAATACTTACGTGTAAGTTTGTATTTCAGGTACGGTTTGGATGACCTGGTCATTACTCACATGTAGGTTTGTATTTCAGGTACTGTTTGCATGACCTGGTCATTACTTACATGTAAGTTTGTATTTCAGGTACGGTTTGGATGACCTGGGCATTACTTACTTGTAAGTTTGTATTTCAGGTACGGTTTCGATGACCTGGTCATTACTTACTTGTAAGTTTGTATTTCAGGTACGGTTTGGATGACCTGGTCATTACTCACTTGTAAGTTTGTATTTCAGGTACGGTTTGGATGACCTGGTCATTACTTACTCGTAAGTTTGTATTTCAGGTACGGTTTGGATGACCTGGTCATTACTTACTCGTAAGTTTGTATTTCAGGTATGGTTTGGATGACCTGGTCATTACTTACTTGTAAGTTTGTATTTCAGGTACGGTTTGGATGACCTGCTCATTACTTACTTGTAAGTTTGTATTTCAGGTACGGTTTGAATACCTGGTCATTACTTACTTGTAAGTTTGTATTTCAGGTACGGTTTGGATGACCTGGTCATTACTTACTTGTAATTTTGTATTTCAGGTACGGTTTGGATGACCTGGGCATTACTTAGTTTTGTATTTCAGGTACGGTTTGGATGACCTGGTCATTACTTCTTGTAAGTTTGTATTTCAGGTACGGTTTGGATGCCTGATCATTACTTACTTGTAAGTTTTATTTCGGGTACGGTTTGGATGACCTGGCCATTACTCACTTGTAAGTTTGTATTTCAGGTACGGTTTGGATGACCTGGTCATTACTTACGTGTAAGTTTGTATTTCAGGTACGGTTTGGATGACCTGGTCATTACTTACTCGTAAGTTTGTATTTCAGGTATGGTTTGGATGACCTGGTCATTACTTACTTGTAAGTTTGTATTTCAGGTACGGTTTGGATGACCTGCTCATTACTTACTTGTAAGTTTGTATTTCAGGTACGGTTTGAATACCTGGTCATTACTTACTTGTAAGTTTGTATTTCAGGTACGGTTTGGATGACCTGGTCATTACTCACTTGTAAGTTTGTATTTCAGGTACGGTTTGGATGACCTGGTCATTACTTACTTGTAATTTTGTATTTCAGGTACGGTTTGGATGACCTGGGCATTACTTAGTTTTGTATTTCAGGTACGGTTTGGATGACCTGGTCATTACTTCTTGTAAGTTTGTATTTCAGGTACGGTTTGGATGCCTGATCATTACTTACTTGTAAGTTTTATTTCGGGTACGGTTTGGATGACCTGGCCATTACTCACTTGTAAGTTTGTATTTCAGGTACGGTTTGGATGACCTGGTCATTACTTACGTGTAAGTTTGTATTTCAGGTACGGTTTGGATGACCTGGTCATTACTTACTCGTAAGTTTGTATTTCAGGTATGGTTTGGATGACCTGGTCATTACTTACTTGTAAGTTTGTATTTCAGGTACGGTTTGGATGACCTGGGCATTACTTATTTGTAAGTTTGTATTTCAGGTACGGTTTGGATGACCTGGTCATTACTTACTTGTAATTTTGTATTTCAGGTACGGTTTGGATGACCTGGGCATTACTTAGTTTTGTATTTCAGGTAGGGTTTGGATGACCTGGTCATTACTTCTTGTAAGTTTGTATTTCAGGTACGGTTTGGATGCCTGATCATTACTTACTTGTAAGTTTTATTTCGGGTACGGTTTGGATGACCTGGTCATTACTCACTTGTAAGTTTGTATTTCAGGTACGGTTTGGATGACCTGGTCATTACTTACGTGTAAGTTTGTATTTCAGGTACGGTTTGGATGACCTGGTCATTACTTACTCGTAAGTTTGTATTTCAGGTACGGTTTGGATGACCTGGTCATTACTTACTCGTAAGTTTGTATTTCAGGTACGGTTTGGATGACCTGCTCATTACTCACTTGTAAGTTTGTATTTCAGGTACGGTTTGGATACCTGGTCATTACTTACTTGTAAGTTTGTATTTCAGGTACGGTTTGGATGGCCTGGTCATTACTCACTTGTAAGTTTGTATTTCAGGTACGGTTTGGATGACCTGGCCATTACTTACTTGTAAATTTGTTATTTCAGGTACGGTTTGGATGACCTGGTCATTACTTACTTGTAATTTTGTATTTCAGGTACGGTTTGGATGACCTGGTCATTACTTACTTGTAATTTTGTATTTCAGGTACGGTTTGGATGACCTGGTCATTACTTACTTGTAAGTTTGTATTTCAGGTACGGTTTGGATACCTGGTCATTACTTACTTGTAAGTTTGTATTTCGGGTACGGTTTGGATGACCTGGTCATTACTCACTTGTAAGTTTGTATTTCAGGTACGGTTTGGATGACCTGGTCATTACTTACCTGTAAGTTTGTATTTCAGGTACGGTTTGGATGACCTGGTCATTACTTGGAACCACTTGTCTGGGTCTGCCCTTTATTCTAACCTTAGACGGCAATATGAAGAGAAGTAAAATTGACGAGAACGATAATTGACGAGAACGATACATGATATGTAACAAGAATGAGGCTGAATATGAAAATAAATAAAATGGTTTAATGAATCCTCAAGATATTTCATTTTGCTTTTATTTGTGCAACATATTTATTTTATTTTATTTATTTATTTTATTATTTTTAATATAATGAAAATCGAACATCCGCCCATGGAGTGAATTTGTTGCTCAGATTGCCAATCTATCAGGTTCATTTATTCGAACTCGAGTTCAGTAAGCTAGTTAGCATGCGTCCTGGCTTATCATTTTATGATTATTTACGTACGTTAGTAAATATTTTGCTTCCAGTCGCGTTTTCTATACTATATTATCAGACTAATTTGTCCTGGGGCTGATTTGAAAAAAAAATCTTTTAAAACTCAGTACAGTACAGGTGTCACTGAATACTGTTGAACGCTTCTCTCATGTAGTAAACTGTCCTATGTTTATGCATGCTATGATTCCTTTTACTTTGGTGCTAATGCTGTTATATGAATTAGGTATTTGGATTATGGACGCCGAAATTGTTTAACGGAAGACGGCTGGATATTGAGTGACGGACTAGACGCTTGTGTTCTCGAGTGTTTCGTTCTGCTCCAGAGTGTTAAAAAGTTCATTTCAAAACATTATCTAAAATTGAAAGTGTCAGTTCTACTAAGAGAAACGTTTTATCAGGGCAGGTTAGGATAAAATGCTAAAATTAGAGAACACGCATAATTGGTCATAAATCGAACATTTTCTAACCAATCTATTTATAAACTGTCATTATGATGAGCAGTGTTCGGAACATCTGGACTATCAACCACATTTTTCTAAAATTTTGTCTTTTTTCGTGTAATACTTCAGCTGCATTGATTTCAATTGATGTAGATGCACACATATAGCACGCATGATAGTGAATCACCTACAATCAGATCATACGTGTCTGACGTTCATTGTAGAAAAGATAATTAAGATAAATTTAGCCCGATGACTGATATCTGCATGTGTGTACCTCTTCCCCCATCTGAAAATGTCCGCAGTTGAGTACCCTCATGGATGTAAAAATTCAAAGACCTCGAGACAGTCTCAGTCAAACGAAAGTAACACCTTAGTCCTGTGTGTTAAGTTTGTTTTATCCATTAATATATCCCCGCCTTTTTTGCTGGTCTGATGCCGTCATATGATCGAATAATTCTTTTGCCATTTTTTTGCATTATCATCCATAAATATCATTATGATTTATTGTTTCTCCATCTCTACTGAGACCTAACCCTTTCATCTCCGTATTACTTCTTTATGCGCATTTGACAAATTCTAGCTCTATCATATTATGCTTTAACATATTTGGAGTCACGTTTGAGATGAGCGGCGTTGTCCAGATCACAGAGCATCATGGTTATATTAGAATGGTGACCAGCTGGGACCAGCTAAAACAGAATTTTCATCATATATTTTTCCAAATTCACGGTGTTTTATTATTCCAATATATATTTCTCTCATTCTAACTACACAACTTCATAGCTTTCTATCATAAACATCTGTCCTAAGCTCAGGGAACCTATTCAGCATTAGATATCTTACTTTGCGACCTTCCTATTCTTGAAGAATTTACTTAGTCTGTTCATGAGGATCTTTGTGAAAGTGATCACGTTCCCACTGTTTTACAAGCTGTTCACTCAGCTGATGACCCCTTTTTAACAAGGTATAATTTTGAGAAAGCAAATTGGCTAGAATTTGAAAGGCTTTCCTCACAAAAACTACAAGCAGTCTCTTTCGCTGATGTTCCAGATCCTATACAGTTATTCTCAGATATGCCGATAGTAATAATAATAATAATAATAATAATAATAATCTTTATTTAATCTCGATGACCTAAGTAGGACAACAGCCTCTTTTCATCAGGGTCGAGAGCTATAACTGGTTGAATAACAAATAAATACTACAAATAATAAAAGCATATGAGAGGATCATACAGCAATCAAACCAAGTGTGTCTCGATTAAAACAATATATAAGCACAATGATAGAGGTTAATATAAGAAAGTGATATGTCAGTTAAATTCTTGTAAATATGTAATAAATTAAGATAAATGTTCAGTCTTTCTAAAATCATCAAAATAAAACTTAAAACAGGCAGTTTTAAAACTTCGTAGACTTTCACATTTTCTAATATGTAAAGGTAAAATATTGTACTGCGTAGGAGCAGCTATTCTAAAAGCGTGCTTTAAAAGCTCCGTACGAGCGAATGGTACAGTTAAAAGTTCATTTGAGTTGGATCTTAAATTTCTACCTGACGAATGTACATTAATAAGAGATTTCAGATAAGATGGAGCTTGACCATTTAAAATTTTATAAACCTAAACAACAAGATTAAAACGGTATCTATAAGACAGAGGATACCAATTTAAGCGATAAAACATTTCACGAGAGCTTAACGAACTATCACAGCCGAGTAACAGACGCATTGAACGTTTAAGGAGGCTCTCGAGTCTGGCCATATCGGTTTGACAGCAGTTACCCCAAACAGTTAAACAGTAATCCAAGTGGGGTAGAATAAAGCTATTAAAAAATTGACGCCTCGCACTGTAGGGCAGAAATGCTTTGATTCGAGCCAACAGGTACAGTTTACTCTTTACCTTCTTAATTATAGTGTCTACATGTAAGGACCAAGACCAGGCCTGTTCTGGGAATACCGCCAGCAAACCATTGGCAATTCCCCAGTATAGCAAACCATTCCCACATCTCCAGGAGTTGCTCATATTGAAAAACCTTCGTTTGAAGCAAGAAAATGTAGGAAGAAAACTGAACGAAATTTTCGCCGACATCCTAATCCTGAAAATTTGAAAGATGTCAGACTTACAAGAGCTAAAGCTCGTAGAACCATGAAACAGAATAAACGTGATTCTTGGAAAAATTATGTTTCTAAGATCAATACACATACTCCTATAAAAAATGCTTGGAATATGATCCAACGAATAAAAGCTAAAAGCTCCAAGTCCAGGGTTCGTCATCTCAACGATGGAAACCAGGTGATAACTGGCAGAGTGGAAATTGCAAATAAATGAGGCGAAACAATTGCCAAAATCTCATCGTCGGAAAATGATGTACCTAAATTTCAAAGTTTCCAAAAAAGAGAAGAGAAAAATGAAATTAAATTCCCCTCCGGTAACCGTGAAGGCTATGACGCTATGTTTACAATTGAGGGACTTCATGCTTCGCTCACGAAAGCTAACGATTCTGCTGCAGGCCCTGATAATATTCATTATCAGCTTTTGAAACATCTACCCGAATCTTCTCAAGAAATCTTATTACGCATACTCATCAGACTTTGGACCAGAGAAGACTTGCCACCATCATGGCATAATGCCATATTTATACCAGTACCAAAGCCTGGCCGTAACCATACAGACCATGATAATTATCGTTCGATTTTACTGACTAGCTGTGTTTGTAAAACAATGGAACGCCTGATGAATGATCGTCTTGTTTGCTACCTAGAAACTGAAAAGAAACTTACTGATATTCAAGCTGGTTTCCGTAAAAATAGAAGTACCATTGATCTTTTAGTAAAATTAGATTCGTATGTCAAGAATGCTTTCGCCAAGAACGAACATGTGGTTTCTATCTTTTTTGATAGAAAAGGCCTGTGATACTTCATGGAAATACGGGATTCTGAAAGATCTTCAAAATATGGGATTAAAAGGTCGTTTACCCGTTTTTATTTCCAACTTTTCGAATGATAGACAATTTCAAATTCATTTAGCTATCTATGTCTGACCATTTTGATCAGGATCAGAGTGGCCACAGGGCAATATATTGTCTACTACTCTGTTTAGTATCACGATCAACTGCTTAGCTGCAATTCTGAATAAATCAATTGAAGTTTCACTCTTTGTAGACGATTTCAAAATATCGTGTAGCGGAAAACGTATACACAATATTGAGAGAACATTACAACTTTGTCTAAGTAGAATTCAGAAATGGTGTATATATCATGGCTTCAAATTCTCCAGAGCTATGACAAATTGTATACACATCTACAGAAAATATTTCCTGCACAAAGTTCCAGTACTAACATTAGATGAAACTGAAATCAAAGTGGTAAAAGAAGTCAAATTTTTAGGCATATTGTTTGACCAACGACCAACATTCAGATCGCATATAAATTGCTTGAAAGCCAAGTGCACGAAAGATCTCGATTAAACTTGATTATGGTTGTATTGTTTACAACGATGCAAGCAAGTCAAACTTGCCAAAGCTAGATCCGATTCTCCATCAAGGACTAAGACTTTGCCTCCATGCGTTCAGAACATCACATAAAGAAATCTTGTATGTCGAAGCAGGTGAATTTCCTTTAAAACATCGAAGAATTAAACTATCGCTGCAATATATCACAACATTGCGATCAAACCACTCGAATCCTGCATGTACGGTGTTTTCAACCCTCAGTACGCGGATTTCTATTTAAAGAAACCCTCCAATATTCCTCCTCTTGGAATCCGTATGAAACCACACATTGTAGCATTTGGTATTAAACTCAAATTTTACCTAACAAGCTCTTGCCAACTCCACCATGGCAGTTAGCCAAACCACAAGCAGACATTTCACTGACGAAATATAAAAAGACAGACACGAGCCAGCTCGTGTATACACAAGAATTTGGTCTACTGAGAGAGATCACATCAGGCTATTCATACAGATAGTTCTAAAGATGGTGAGAGAGTAGCATATGCTGCTATCTTTAGTTCCAAAACTAAAACCTATGATCTACCATGTTCCATATTCACTGCAGAGGCAAGAGCTCTATTCTCGGCGTTAGAAGGTATTGGGTCCACTAAAAGGAAAAAATGTGTCATATTCTCAGATTCACTATCATGCTTTCAAGCGACTGAAAGTGGGAAATTCAACTCATCCCACCATCTTGAATATTCTACAATTATATGACATTGGATTTGATCAACAGATCGATATTGTGTTTTGTTGGGTGCATAGTCACGTTGACATCCAAGGTACCACTGAAGCTGATAAAATGGCTAAGGAAGGTCTTAAAAAGAGGTTGATCCCGTTGAAAATCCATACAGCGATTTCAAACCATCTATCTGTGCTTATGTGAAAAAGTTGTTTCAATCTTTATGGGACGCTATGGATAATAACAAACTTCACGGGTTAAAAAAAACTGTAGGCTATACTCATCTGAACATCCTGATACGTTTCGGTCAAGTCATGATTAGACGATGTAGAATCGGCCACACACGAAAAGAGCCGGTCCCAAGGTGTATTCCATGCCACGAAGATTTCACGGTGAAACATATTCTTATAGACTGTATATATTTTAAGATTGTAAGATTACAAGCGTCTAGTCCGTCATTCATAATCCAGCCGTCGTCCATTAGAGAATCTCCGCGTCCATAATCCAAAGACCTATTCCATTTTCCACATAACAGTATTAGCACCAAATTCAAAAAGACAATCATAGTATACCTAAACATAGGCTTGTTTCCTGCAAGAGAGAAGCGGTCAACAGTTTTCAATGATGCCGGCAAGACATCATGATGTTCCAGAAATATCAAATCCGTATCGCTGATCAGTAGCTACGAGTAGCTACGCTGGAAGATCTTTTTAGCAAGTAAAAGAAGATTGTATTTTAGATTATTTGAGAGAGATCGGTTTGTTGTACAAATTTTAATGTGTGTACCTGTTTTAACGCATTAGTTTATTGAGTTATTAATTTAAATACTTAGAATTTTGTTTGATTGTGGCTATATTGCTGAAATATTGCTGAACGCGACTCTAAACCTTAATTCTCTCTCTCGCTCTCTCTTTCTCTCTCTCATAGCTTTCCATACTAGGCTCATTCGTATCATAAAGCACAATGGTCAAAGTCAAAATGGCGGCAAACTTGGGCATCCGAATCTTGCGCTTTTGCATATCTTGTGTCTCATACATGACCTTTTAGGAGATCAATGTACATAACTGTCAAATTTAAGCTAATTTCCTATGATATCCACGAAACGTATTACTTCGACCCAACGCAGACCAATGTATGACAATTTATCTGCGCGTACTTGATTAATTAATATATTGCGTCATTATGGCGATCGAACTATGCGCCTCTCTCCTATGTATACAACGGCGTCATAAGCCACCCTATCTTACTACTTTCGTTCGCAGAAAGAAATAAGTTCATCGCCACTCTGAGATGGGAACAGATACGAATTACAGAATTACAGTGCCGCCGTCCATTAAAGAATCTCGTTGTAAAGCACAAATACAAGCGTCTAGTCCGTCATTCATAATTCAGCCGTCGTCCATTAAAGAATATCCGCGTCCATAATCCAAAGACCCATTCCATATCCATATAACAGTATTAGCACCAAATTCAAAAAAGACAATCATAGTATACATAAACATAGGCTGGTTTCCTGCAAGAGAGAAGCCCAGACAATCTACATGACGTTTTAACTTGCGCCAGGATTTTTGTTACGGTGTGCATTTCTAATAGGCCACCAGAACAACATATTAGGAGTTCTCCAAAATGTATTTCGTGGAAATACTTCAAAACTCAGTTGTATGGTCTAGCATTATTTTCCTGGTGACACGCCAGCTTGGTGACCCTTCCTCAGCAAATTGTCCCCAGTAGCTGTGTATCGAAAAGGAGTGGAATCTTTCCGATCACATACCTTATCATATAAGTCAGTTATTTCTGGTCCGTTCGCGGGCATGTGCTTGGTTTCGAAATGTGTGCTGTTTTAAATTTTTCTTCCATTTTTTTCTTTGACCTTCCGTCAATATGCCAGTCGAAAAATTTGCCTCAAGAAATGAAGGCCAAGCAATTACTGCAATTAGAACCCCAGAAAATACTTTCAACAACGTACAAGTCTCGGACAAAATACCTTCGACTAGATAATAGCTATTAATGTCAAGATAGCATCCAGTCAGCATATCTTCCGCTGATTAAATGTACAAAATGTTATTAGTTACATGGGAGTGTTTTCAGTAAATTACCTTTCCCCCCACGTCCACACCTCAACAACGTGCCCAGTTTCATCTCACTATTTTATTCTATCAGTAACATGAACACAGATAGATTATGCGCCAACTGCGATTAGTCTTTACTTGGCGGACAGCTTATAGTCGAATTGGGTGTAAATGTAATGATAGTTTGAATCGAGCTAGTGAAGAACTTGACAGAAATATAAAGGTAAATGCTGACTAATGTGTCCACATGGAACTGTCAGTGAGAAAACGAAACTAAACACAGTTGACACTTCATCTGATTGCTGTGCTATAGGCTCTGAAGATCCAAAGGTTAACACCAAAGAACATGCTTTCTTTTCTGGCTAGAATACAAAGTTTGACGAGAGATAGCAAGGGTTTGAGGTAACTCAAGTTGAAGCCGATAACTTCCAAGACACTATTGCATACGAGTATAGCCTACAAGATATTTGGCGTTACGTTTCGTAATTTTATGTAATTCCGTTTAACCCGGAGCTAGGGACCATATAAACACCATGTACATGGAATGATGACTGGATTTATTATTTATTAATTATTTGAGGAATGGGGGAAGTTAGTGAAATAAATACAGGAAATTGCCTTTGTGGTAAACTGTTATCAAGAAAAAAGAATACGAACATGAAGAGTCTGTATCGATTCTGTATTCTCCTCAAAGCGCTTTTATAGAAGATATGAAAGCGTTTTGAAGAAAATGCAGTATCGTTAAACACTTATCATTCTATATTCATATAGTGTTATATATCTTCATGCTGCAGCTGTCGTTGATCATGAAGTATGCAGTGTAAATTTCAGGAGAGGACAGGCACAGCAACATTGTTACTATCACTGGCGCAACTTTACTGTGGATCTGGTTTTAATCGGATTGCGTCAGAGCGAAACGACTCAAAAAAGTTCGTCCCGGATTATCTTAGAAGTTAAAGAGTCCTTACAACAGAAAGACAATCCGTCGGCAACAATGGAATATCTCGTTTTGAACTGAAAGAGTGTCTAGAAAACCAAGTAGTTCAACCATATAGCTTTGGCCACACGAAAAACAATAAATGAAAAAATCTGAGATAAAATCATCCTCCCGTTGAAATGTAAGTAAAACGTGGTTGTTTTATCAAAAAGTTCTGTTAACCCTATCTGGCCTGGAGTTTTTGGGACCTTTTTCTTACCTCTTGGGCTAGGGTGCTGAAACTTATCACGCTACACCCTTGGGTCAAGCTCTACCAGAAAATGTAAAAAGCAGGCTGGCTTCTTTGATGACGTCACAGTGACGTCATTCTCAAAACCGACATTTTTTGGTCGATTTTTCGGTCAAAGTTTTCGAATTTTTCATTTATGCAATTTCTCTGCAAAAACTGCGAGATCAATTAGTAATTATTAATGTGATGTGAAATAGAATATCTTTGCCCACTTTTTACGCCCAAAAGCAGATATTTTAAAGAAATTTACGAAAACAACATTTTTCTGGTATCCCACGTGGCCGCCATCTTGAATCCACCCATGATCCTCTACACGGGGGGGAGCTATGCAAATAGGCTAAAAAATGACCCCAATATGATAAACTATAAAGCCACGGAGTGACAGCTTTCAATTTTTTGTCGTTCCGGAGACAACGCAGAAAGTTTGGTAGGAGAGGGCCCTTTTAGCCCCCCAGGCCTGGTAGGGTTAACAAGCTAAGAATGGTGAAATAGCTGCCAAGCCATTGGGAAAATGTCTGATACTTATCCAGCCACTGTCGAGATTGAGGACGGCATTATTTAGAATGACATTTCTATGTTGGCTAGATGGGTATCACACTTTATATTTTTACTATTCAGTTTTGATAAACTTAGCAGCTGTTTCCACTGCTGGGAGCTTCTGACTTTCACAATCCTCTTTTATTGTCTGTTGCTAATGATCGCCTACCATTCATTTCAGATACGATGATTTTTATCACAGAAAAGTTTCATTCATTTTTTCTTCATTTGGGTGAAGTTATATGGCTGGGTTTCTTGGTTTTCAGATAGCCATTCCTCTTCAACACGCGATCGCCTATCTATGCCTGCGCCTCGCCATTCTCCTGCCAGTACTCTCTGACTATCAACAGCATATAGGTATTCAAATGGGTACTAATTGTGCACCCCTATTGGCTGACCTATGAACCCATGTACTTCAAGATCCTCATGGTACTCATATGAACAGTCACAATCAAAGCGTGAGTGAGATACATCATTCTTTGGAAGACGACTTTGCAACGAATAACTTGGATTAAGAATACTGATCAGCGATACGGATTTGATAATTTTGGAACATCACGATGTCTTGCCGGCATCATTGAAAACTGTTGACCGCTTCTCTCTTGCAGGAAACAAGCCTATGTTTATGTATACTATGATTGTCTTTTTGAATTTGGTGAATATGGAATAGGTCTTTGGATTATGGACGCGGATATTCTCTAATGGACGACGGCTGAATTGTGAATGACGGATCTGACGCTTGTAATTTCAAGAAAGCTTATTTGACCTGTATTTTCAGGTTCCCTCTTCCTGGGGTTTTGGTGTGTTGCATCGGAACAGTGTTCCTGTGAAAGGTCTTTCCTGCGATTTACATTACAAGTCTGGTGATCAATGGGAGGTTAAGCATGAATATGTCGTGCATATATTTAATTAAGTCTTCCCCCAACAGATTTGTACCAGTCATTATCACTGTCCTTTATACCCAAAATGACGGAGTTTTCGAAGGTGAAAAGTGAGAACATTTATATGAAAACACACCTTCATACTGGGGACACAGCTCGGTTTATCGAAGACTGGGAACCTATTTCTCCGGAATGGAAGTCTCCGGGTTGGCCAGAGCACAAACTAGTAGGAGCTTTCTTAAATACCCCATCAGGCTCTCCTAAGAAACGGTCCCCAATACGACAAAAAGGTTGAAAATCCTGTCAAGTTTGAACATATTTCTTCGATTTCGGAAGAAAACGCATCGGTTGAGAAGCAGATGCGGTCTGAAAGTGTGCAGGGATCTGTGGCCGTACTATTCGTCTGATAGGTCCAAATAAAACAATTCACGGACCCTGAAGTAACCAGATGCTCAACGCAGTAAAAATAATGACCTTAACGAGGTAAACAGTTACACACCACAAGAAAACTCAAATTGCCATGTCAGAAAAATTCTTTTTTTCCCGCCATCTTGCTAACGTTTTGTCATCTGCATACATCACATCCGTCAGCGTTTTCAGGACGGACTCGGGGGAATCGACGAATCATTCACCGTCAGGGACCGTTCACGCAACCGAAACCAAGAAAGCGGTATCTGTTGAAGAAGGAGATGCAGTCGTTTCAGACCGCATCTGCTTCTCAACCGATGCGTTTTCTTCGAATATCGAAGAAATATGTTCAAACTTGACAGGATTTTCAACCCTTTTGTCGTATTGGGGACCGTTTCTTAGGAGGGCCTGTCCATGAATGAAGAAGTCTCCACTTGTATGGTCGCCTACGGATGTCCCCGATTTGCACATTTGAAACCCATGTGTCCGTATGGGAGGGAGGGAGTGACGGAGCAAGAACCATATATGTAGTAGATGACTGACACACCCGCCCTTTGAACCGAACTGCCCACGGTGGTTAGAAGAACCACTGCATGTTGTCATTGCCGTTGACCTTGATAGGGCCCGTTCATTTGTTTATCTGTGGTCCGATCACTCTCATAAAGCTTCCGTGGCCGCGTAGTAGTTTCAATATTCTACTACCATCGGTGAGCCTAACGTCTTTGTTAAGAGAGTATCGTGGATTATATTTATAGTTATAACACTCAAATAGATATATTTCAAAAGCTTAACAATAACAAATATAACGAACGGGCTGTTACAGATTCATGACGTCATCTCGAGTAAACAGGCTGTACCGCAATCTCCTGGCTTCGATTGCATATACCTTTCCTCTAAACGGCTGCAGGAATGATCTCTGCCCTACCGTCGTAAAAATGTAGAACGGTTCGTATGATTCGATGATATTCCATTGGTTTGACGTTTTGATTGGCATGGATCACCAGCGCGTGGTGGATAATGCATGAACGAAAGAACGTACCGGTTCTATTTTCAGGTTGTAGTCATAGATACTTACCCCTCCTATCCCCGTCATTTTCGCAATGAAAAGTCCGCCATTGTGTTGGTAAGCCGCGTCACAACTCTGTAAGTTTTGTAAAACTTCTCTACCCAAAGAGAGTGCGTTTGCGTTTGTCTTGATATAGTACCGTACTCTCTAAAAAAACTTGAGTGAACTGTTCCACTCAAGTTTGAGTGAAATGTACCTGTTCACTCAAACTTGAGTTAATTTCACTCAACTTAAGTTACTTTTCACTCAGCTTGAGTTAGAATCACTCAAGTTCACTCAACTTGAGTGCATGGATATCCACTCTTAAGCTTGAGTGAATGTCACTCAAGTTGAGTGCATTTAACTCAAGTTGAGTGAAAAGTAACTCACGTTGAGTGAAAAGTAACTCAAGTTGAGTGAAAATTTTCACTCAAGTAATGAGTGGGATGAATTTCCACTCTTACTTGAGTGAAATTTCACTCAACTTATTTTAGAGAGTATTGATGTTATTCACGACATAATTGAAATAGATAATGGCATGGTTGACATATCTGCATCTGTATAGTTAGAAACTAAATTATGTGACAAGTTTCGCGTAATACACCTCGCGCATAATAATGTAACAGCTCATTACATTTTGTTGCCTGTGGCTGAGATTAGATTTGGAGCTGTTTGTAAAAAGCGGAGAACGGATCGAGGCTTGATGAACGGCTGTCTCGGGCTAGAAATAGAAGGGGACAGATTCGCCGGCCTCCGCACATTAGAGAGCGATTGAAGGCTGAGAATGAATACATCAGCTTACACCTACGTATCAGCCCAGTGAGCAGGTTGCCTTTGACCATGTAGGCATGTTTACTTCAATGTTCGCTAAAATGAAAAAAAAATGAACGGGTATTGCTTATCAAATATTGGGTACAGTCACATGGAAATCTAGACGGTTTCTTCGTCGAACTAAAAATGTTAATACGTTAAAATAGGTGTACAAAACGGTCACTGGTATGCAGAAAAAAGTTTGAATACAGGAAGTCGATATTGGGAATTGCGTTGCTCGCAATCATATATAACGAAAGTCCTGGAAGATGAAGCAAGAATGATGGTATATTTGTGTAACGAATATTGGTATTCCCTAAACGGTAAATCAGGACTAAACACAAGCTCGGACCGGAGTGCAAGTCTGAAGCGAAGTGTGGACGCTAACCCGGAAGTGACGGAAATCGGGGTCTACATGAAGCCACAACGCTCAGCATAATATACGGACATACAACGGGAGTATAACTGAATGAACTTACCGTCCCGTATTTGTGTCCACTCTTGGTCTGTGATATCAGCGGAGATTACTGCATGATGTTCCCGTTGACAGAGAAACTGTGTAAACAATCTACGGCGATATGATCTGCAGTAACGAAAGTGAAACTAAAAGTCGGGAATTCCCCAACGCCTGCTTGGTGATAACGATTGGAGTTATCGTTCCTAACTTGTACATTGAAGTGAGTTATCTTTGACTGGACAGTAGAGATGGCGCTGCGGGAAAATGTGGCTTGTCATACGGGCGACACGACGACATGTGATCGTTGGCCTGATGGGTATAAAAGTGACTGCATCAAGCGAAAACCTCACTTCTTCACCCAGGACTGAAAGGTAAGGATCATCCAACCTACTGGTACGGTAAGACGGGGATATACTCGGAGACCAAGGGTGTGATCGGTGGACGGTCGGGCAAGCCTTGCGCTGGACGGGAGCAGACCTCGGATTCGTATAGCAGCGGTATTGCCGGTAAACGCGGGCTGCGTTCGGACGACCGGTGATTTTCCAGGGATCATGGAACCGGGCTGCTGATACAGGGGAGGTACCTACGGACCAGAAGACAGAGGGAATCACGATCTACCGTGCCTGAGGGTTGGAGGAAGAAGTCATCCTCACAAGCCAGGTTACCTTGCACAGACACCGGAGTGTTCACGGCGGAGAGGCATAACGCTGTCTGAGAGCGTTCTCGCCGGTGAGACGGGTGACAGGGCACTGGTGCTTACCTTGGAGGGAGGACGATACGGAGGCATCCTCGCAAGACAGGTTACAACTGTGGGGAAGCAGACGTATCCACGGTGGGAAGACGAACCTACCTGTAGAGTGGAATACAAAGAGAAGCAGACGTATCCACGGTGGGAAGACGAACCGATCTCCGGAACCACAGGCACCTATAAGGGGAGGACGATCATATCCACGGCGGGAAGCCACGGCGTTTTCTGGGGACGATATACCTATCTTACAGAGAAGAGAGCCGCTATATCCATAGCCGCGCTCCAACAGCTGGGAGAAGGAAGGACGTCGAGCCGCTATCCTTAGCCTCGCTCCAACGACATTCCATACCAAGAGAGGGGCCAGCAGCCAGGCCGCCCCTACGATTACCTACCGTGTGGAAAGTGGCAGCAGCCAGGCCGCCCTTTACACGGCACTTTATATTAACACTGTACATATTTACATATTTGAACCGCGATCATCCTGTACATTTAATTGAATATTACTGCATATTATTTGACCCTATATCTGCCTTGGTTGTCTCTACACTCTCCTACTTTCTCGATCCAGACAAGGTGACAGGTCGAAGTGAATCTCTAGTTGCCAAGGACTAGTGTCAGCAGGGACAGCGGCCTGACAGCTTGTACGCTACCATTTAACGAGACCTAGCTCAGCTGCGTCCCGTTTATTGACCGACCCGGCACACGTTACACAAAAGTGGTGGCAGCGGTGGGATTTGCCAACATCCGAGGTTCACAGGAGAGTGAAGATGGAAAGACAACTTGCCCGGGGAAGGCCGGAGGCGGAGTCTACACCCGACCAATCGGGCCTGACTACAAGGGTCAGAGATGGGAATATAGCAGCCCTGATCGATTTTTGGACTACTCCTGTGGGGACTGACCACGAGGAAAGGACTATGAGACCAGAAGGCCGAGCCTTGGTGATCAACGACGAAACCGGAGGAGACACCGGACTATGGGCACCAGTCATCCCTGCGGGCAATACTTCACTAGCAGCCCAGGCGCCAGTAAGTCGGCTCACATACGGTGAAGAAGAAGACGATAACCCGACTGGTATCCGGCTTCGGAGGAATCAACCAAGCCAAGAAGCTACTCGAACCAATTCGACACCTACTGAGGAGGAAATGTCCCCCTGGATGAGTGGCATGGGGAAGATGGACGAAAATACCCAGGGCCTCGCCGCGGCAACCAGGGAAATGCAGGATTGCCTAAAAACAGTCATTGGTCTGTTTGGTCAACAACAGGTCTCACCGAAGATGGGACAAGGCGAAGAAAGTTTCGCTGGGATGACGAGGACGGATCATCAGGAACCGAAACAGGAGGGAGATGGGCCAAATCCAGCGTTAAGATGCGCAGACGGGAAACCACAAGCTCCCAAGGAAACCGTGGCAAGAGAAAAATCGTCGAAAGCTCTGGTGAAAGTGTCTACGTTCGATGGTTCCGGCTCATGGAGAGACTACCTCGTACACTTTAACCATTGTGCTGCTTTGAATCGATGGGGAGATACAGAGAGAGGACAGTACTTAGCCGTATCATTACGGGGAGCTGCCCAGCAGGTCCTCGCCGCATTGAAGTCCAAACCAGGAGAGGTAGATTATGCAAGTCTGGTATCCGCTCTAGAACGCCGGTTCGCACCCCCCAACCAGACGGATTTGTACAAATCACAACTGAAGGCAAGGTTTCGACAAAAAGACGAAGGACTGCCCGAGCTCGGCTCCAGCATTACCCGCCTCGTTCAGCTCGCCTACCCCGACGCTGGTGATGACGTCCAAGATACATTGGCTAAGGACCAATTCTTAGAGGCAGTGGGTGATGACCTAAGGTTCCAAGTTTGGCAGTCTCATCCCAAGTCACTGGATGCTGCGGTACATACAGCGGTAGAAGTAGAAGCGTACCGGGCAGCACAGCGACGGAGGAGCACTCATACGGCAAAAAGTACCGGGAAGGGAGAGGAAGAGAAGGCTAGTATCGGAGAAGACGAATTCTCCCCGGAGATGGCAGAACTGAGACGGGAGTTCAAGGAGTTGGTAGACCAGATCACCAAAGTTAAGCCCCAATCTCTACAACCACGACGACCAGAAAGACCGTATCAACGACAGCGCGGGACCGGGGAAGGACCAAGGTGTTGCTGGGAGTGCGGCGCCGAGGACCATTTTAAACGGTCCTGCCCGCGGCTACAAAAGCCACCTTATAATCCCAAAGGCCCTTCGGCGGTACAGAAGGCAAATTCCCCAGGGGAGGCTAGACTTTATCTTCCGGTACGTATTGGACCAACTACGATGTCATGCTGCGTGGATACAGGAGCCTCCGTCTGCATTCTTAACAAAGATGTCTACGATCAACTGGAACCCGGCAGGAAGCCACCACTGAGTAAACCTTCCTTCCCCTGCCTTCGTATGGCCGATGGAACGGACATGGACCTCGAAGGCGAGGGTGAATTCAAGCTAACGATTGGAGGGGTAATGCGTAAGCAGAAGATGGTGGTTGGAACCCTCACGGTTGATGCCTTATTGGGGTACGACTTTTTAACGAAACACCACTGCGTGATCGACGCCGTAAGTCACCGCCTGAGGATCAGGGGAAGATTCATTCAATGTGAGGTAGTGGGATTTCCGGGTTGTCATCGGGTGTCTGTTACGGAAACCTTTACCATACCCCCAGGTACCCAGATGATCACTGCTGTCAAGGCCCAAGGAGCACTAGGAGGGGAAGTCGGCATGACAGAGAACGAACCAGAATTTACACAACGGACAGGGGCGATCATGGCGAGGACGCTGTCCCAGGTGAACTCTGACGGAGATGTGCCTGTGAGATTTCTTAATCTATCTAGCGAACCTGCAGTAATAAAGGCTGGCACATTATGTGGCAACATCTCGAGAATAGATGCAGCTGAGGTCATGTCTAGAACGAGCACTGCGGGAACATATTCCAAACAGACAAGGGTACCAAAGAAGATACCATCAGCGGGATGCCCAGAACATCTGAAAGGACTGGTTAAGGAGTCCAGCAACAGGTTGACGAACCAACAGGCCTTTAAAGTGGA
>JAVTVY010045875.1:0-20298 GCA_036873755.1 Hanleya hanleyi
GATGGCACGAATCACATTAGAAGAAGCGGAAGACAGTAGTGGGGGCGTCAATGGTATATCTACCTTCTGCCAATTGATAAGACTATTTTATGGTCTTCTTCAACTACGCGGCTTTTTTAAATGTCAAGCCTTGCTGATAGGCGAAGGGACAGAATAACCGTAGCCGAGAGCCGCGAACGGATCGGCACGAGTAAGATAGTGGCGGATGGCTCGAACAGGACATAGCAGAAGATCGTCCTCGAGTCCATGTACAAAGTCTGACAACGCAGGATGAGCGCACGGACCTGAACAACAGACTCATTTTGGCGATAAATTCAGGAATGGGCCGAAAAGAAATGCAGGACCGATCCGCTGTCCAGGACATAGAAGATCTTTCAAGAGCATGAAGTATAGACAGTCTGGACGCCAAAGCAAACGCCGCCACGACGGCCGTCTTATAAGACACAGTTTTATAGACGCGGACTCTAAGGGTTCAAAAAGGTGGTATAATCAGAGCACACAGAACCACACCGAAATTCCATTTCGGTAACAGTTGGCGAGTACAACGCGACTGTAATGCGAAGGCGTGAATAAGAGCAGAGATATTAACGTTAAGGCTAATGTCGGAACCCAAGGTAAGACGTAAACACCCCATTCAATTCATGCCAGAGCAGATCGACAGCCTTCCATGGTGCTAATATGAAACTCCCCATCCTGGTGAAGGTGAAGGATGAAGTCAATTACGAGGGAAATAGAGTCGGGAACGATCACGTCCTCGGCACCAGGACAAATATAGGAACGTAGTGAGTAAGATCCTACATATAATAAACAACCTTAAGGTTGACGACAGAACCATAATGTCAAAGTCTAACCATTGGTGTAACGGTTAATATAGGAATAAAGTACTTGATGGAGAAATTCGGAAAAACTGTCCCACAAGTACACCACGAAGACATAGTGTTGATCAAGCACACTCCTAAGGTAAATGGATCTCAACATAATGTTAGTGTGATAAAGTTAACATGGCTCTGTGTTAACACTGTGCTGAATTCAATTAAAGGCGACTAGTCCGTCATTCACAATCCCGCCGTCGTCCTCAGAGAATATCCATGTCCATAATCCAAAGACCTATTCCATATAACAGATTTTAACCAAATACTGCTGATTCCAATACAATTTTGATATTCAGAACTCCAGACTGGAAACAGCAAGGCCTGGACAGAACTTTCTTCGTAGAGTAAAGACGAACCTAAGTAAATCACATTGTGAAAAACCCGAGAGGAATTGATACAAGTGGAAAGTTGACGCCAAACGAACGGACTTCCCCTCCCACCGACGATCGACGATGGAGAATCAAAGGAAGTGCCGATGAATGGATATAAAATATGCAACTCGCAAATGAAGAAATGACGTGACAAACGGCATTATGGCGTACCGGAAAACGTCTAACCGATGTAATAGAATGACGCACAGGCGTATGAGAGACACAGGACGGTGTAATGAACATGTCGTCAAGGTGTAATAGGAAAGCGTAATGTGAAAAATGCGAGAAACGTTGTATATGATAAACAACGTAGTGATTTTCACAACAACTTAATGTATATACATGCTCATCATAGAGCAGGATACAACTTATAAAAGCACACGACGTAACAGAAGGGCGTTGCAAACAGTAACCCCGAAGTCGATTATAATAATTTTCCTTCTCTTTAAACGCAGTAGAGATGAACATATTAAATGTTTGTAGCGTTAATCACCAAATGTAAGCTCAATGAGATAAATGGGATTATGGATCTTTGTGTCAGTGAACATGCATAATGTGTCAATGAACATGGTTACATTATTACCTCTCCCGATGTAATTTGACTCCTGTACATGAATTCAGTACTGGAGGTTATATGGAGAGAATATAAAACATTCACAACAATGTTACTATTAATAACCAATAGTCACACAACCGACATCCAGAACAAAAATTTGCCAGGTAATGACGAAAGATCCTTAAAGAATTTTAAATTCCCAAAGAGAGGAAATACATTTAAGTCTCTCGCCGGCAGGAAAATGAGGTTATTCAAAATTTATAATTTGAAATGACCTAGCACGAACAATTTGTCGAGAAGAAGACAGTAAGAATATTACTAAAAGGCAGTTTGATGCTCTAGTAGACTGTACCGGTAATACATACCTGGTAGAAAGAAACCATAGAAGACTTCACGACTCACGTGTCACTAGGCTTGATCCTTGGCCGGCCAATACCTTCCCACTCACGCTAGTAATTTCAAATTTTCTCATATGGAAAAAATTAAAATTAGTGCATAACTCCATCTGAATTATAAGCGTAATACAGTATACAGATGGAACCAACTTGGTGTGAAATAAAACAAGCAATGTAATAATCAGACAATTGTGTTTCAAGAAAATCACACTTCCACATAGTGGATGAATAGGTTTACTCACTCACGTAAACCAGCATAAGTGGGTGAATAGGTTTACTCACTCACGTAAACCAGCACGTGATCTCATTGTTGTTCGACACACCCTTAATTACATAAAGAGATCAGTAAAGAAGCTCATTAAGGTGCGACACAGGGTCGCATTAAGATGCGACACAGGGTCGAAGTAAATAGGGTTGAGATGTGATTACGTAACACAAATGCAACAATCATGCTTCATAATCAAGTCAGCATGAAAGACATAAAACCTCTGTAAGGTCTCTCTTGAATACAGGATATCAAAATCATACGTAATAAAACTTGATATCACAAGAGATTACATTTTGGTAGGACCAAGGAACTGAATGTATGAAAGTGAACCCACCAAAACTGCAAGTCCGAACAGACGCAACAACAACAACATGAAAGTTTGACGGCTGCAAATAAAGTATCCGATCTCTCCGGCGGGAAGAAACGAAACCCCCGCCGATGAGGATACTATTTACAACCCTACTTGAGATATACACAAACTCAATGCATAAAATTCATGAATCAACGAAACAAAACCTGATCGTTTATTGTAGAGATCACCATCGGCCTTCAAATCTCCGCACTAAAAGGCAGACTTACAGAAATGCCGGAAACTAAGTACGAATCTGTCACACATTGAGCAATAAAAACGAGGTCGCGAGAGCCCGTAAAAAACCCACACCAAACACAGCGGGTCTAAGTCATTGTTCGTGTGAAGACGTGATATTGAATACACATTGTCTCCATCACGCAGGACTGTGTTATCAGATAAACCCGATATTAATATTGACTTTAGAAAATATATCGGGTAATAATTTCAAGATATAAGAATTTTGAAAACTCCGACAAGAGCCAAACAATTTCGCGACGTACGTCCGAAGACAATAAACACATGGCAGATGGAAAAACAGACCATGTGAAGTCTACAAAATTTGCCCAAACAAAATTTTGACAAGACAGAAATGTGAAAGAAAAACTATCCCCAAAATATTAATTTAATCACC
The DNA here is from genome assembly GCA_036873755.1 of Hanleya hanleyi. NCBI lineage: Eukaryota > Metazoa > Mollusca > Polyplacophora > Lepidopleurida > Hanleyidae > Hanleya > Hanleya hanleyi. The sequence continues at coordinate 3,446 of JAVTVY010045875.1, forward strand.
ATCGAACCATTGACAAAAATGACATAGGTGAGACAACATACGGCGAGGAAGTATTCCTTCGTCTGACATTTAATACGAGGATTATTCGAAGTAGACGGCATATCCGGCTATTTTAATAAGTAATAATCGTCGACAGATTGGATATTTAACGATGGAAATTGATTGAAATATCAAACATTTATAAACAATGTTTCTATCTGTTACCAAATCAACCTGTCTCAATGCACCATTAAATCAGTTTGACCTCATACCCGATAATAGTCTAGTTGATAATATTTGATGAGATGAAAATAATGGTTTGTCTTTTAGATCATCACTTGTGACCATCCTCGTCAATGTGAATACTTTCAGTATATTTCCAATACAAATTAAACATTTATAAACAATGTTTCTATTTGTTACCCCAACTCAATCCTAAAATTGAAGTCCCGTAACATGTCATTTCGCTATTATAGAATCGCTGATCTTAATAAATGAAACCACAATAGCAATTTTGACACTCAATGGTAGGTCTGAATAACCCACCATAAAACGAGAAACGGATTTAGACACATTTATTCCGTTTAGGTAACGGAGTGTGAAAACAAAAGACAAAGGAGAGGTCGAGCATGATATGCGAACCCACTGCATTTCATTGTCCGACGAGAACAATGGATTGCTAAGGCCCGGCAGGTTAGAAAAGTCTTTGTCGAAGTCGACAAAGGAACCGGTTTGACTGCATACATAGCCAAACCTATACATGTAGGCTGTCTACCAGACGTAGAACCGTCCCGCTAGTATATTTATAGAGGCGGGCGAGTTCTCCATGGGAAACATTTATATAATTGCAACGATAACTTCGTTAGCTTTCAGGTCAATTACAAGCAATTCCCAACAGACGTCTGTCGACTTCCGAAAGAAACGGGTCGCCAGACGCCTGCAAAGGTAAGCCCGACTAGCCTGGGCGAAATTTCCCCACGCTAACGGGTCTCTAATATACACTCGGCGAACTTCGCCGATAACACAACTCTTTACAAGAAAACCAAACCGTGTGGGCGTCCAAACTGGACCACCATTTCACACACGAATTACATGCATTAGATATCGGAATCTCAGACATAACTAATGAAAGAATTTCCGACAACAATGAAAGAATTTCCGACAAGAAATAACACAAGTCAAAACCGATAAGGATACTGAGGGTCGTTACAACAACAACCCAGGTTGTATAAACACTTCCTTCCTGATGTGTACTGGTCGAGGTACAACAGAGAATAGAGGACGAGTATGGCTGCTGCAGAGCTTATATAGTAATCCTGCTGGAATGGGATGGGAGAGTTCTCCTAGGGGCGGACAACTCTCCGCCTAGGGGAGCTGGCTTTTAGTTTTAACTTCCGTTTTCTACGTTGTATCATCTTCCTGACGGAGATTAATGGCATTGAATTGAAACAGGTTTACGATTTGGGCTACAAATAGTCTGTTTAACTGGGTCTAGTTTAAAAAAAAGTTGAGAAAACAACCACTACCCATCAATTCATTTCAATAAAACTGTCCATTAAAAGTATTTTACTTTAAGTAAGTCATTCAGTAGTTAAATATTATAACTATCATCAATTATTGGTTTGATAAATTATAGTTTCAGTGAACATTCACAAAACTTTGCGATCATGTTCGTCATCTACATGTGAGAAAATCTAATTGATGACTTGGGGGCCCAACCGTTCGGAAACCTGTCATCGGTATCACAATAGCTTGCATAAGCAAGCTTCTGAGGGTTCCCGACGTCGACTTCAGCCATCTCCGCGGTTATGTGACGAAGGGAGATAACTCGTGGCGACAGTGTCGCCACTCTCGTTAGTTTTGTTTTCTCCGGTGAGACGGGCACTTATCGTTACCTGCTTTCAGTGGACAGAGATTGCCGAAAAATCTCCATGCATAGAGAATTCACTGCCACTTGACAAAGATCTTCGCGTGGTATTTCATTGGATGAAATATCTTTGACATGGACGCCTGTCCAATGAAAAAGCACGGTATTCAAGATCACCTTTGTGTGGAGTCACAGTGCGCCAGTTAACAACAACAACGACCACAAACGTTGGTCGCGAACTCGGGACAAGATTCGAGGATTAAAATAAGTTTATCTAGATACATAAATAATGAATACTATATGCCTCAAAAGGATTTGAGGGCCCACACACAGAAGCATTTTACAAGTAATGAATCCAACCACCCAGAGAAGTGGTTTATTTCAAGATACACCCACCTAGACCAGCAATATTTTTACGACAACAACCACCCACATATTTGAGTGTCCAATGGGAGTCAGTACAATCGCATCGATTATGCTCATACATGGCTTGGCAAATGGAAGTGGTACAGCCGTGGTAAAGTAAACTCGTCAATGGCAGACGTGTTAAAGCTTGTTTCAATGCCAAATCAGTGGTCAAACTTAAGCTCACCTTCTCAAGGACTTGAGCATGTAGTTGTAGTTGTTTAACATGAATATAGCACTCAGGGTTGGGTCACCGTACGTCTCGGCCTTGTTCGTCAAGTTAAGGCCCAGTGAGGCCAACACTTTAGCTGGAAATTAATAATTGAAGGTTAGTTTACAGTATCCAATGTATTTCATGTAGTTTTATTGACAGTAATAACATTGTCACAGAAAATTTAAAGGCTAGGAAAAACATGAATTTTTCTCATTTAACTTTGAGCGGCCATGTTGCTGACCCAGGGTACCCACATAATGAAGTCGAATAAATGGGGTGGGTGAGTGGATATGATTTAACGTCGCTTTCAACTATATTTCAGTCATATCACGACGTTGGGTCCTATTCCTTTTCACACCCAGGAACCACACGGGTGGGGTCCTATTCCTTTTAACACCCGGGAACCCCATGGGTGCCTCAGTCGCTCTCTTACCTCTTACGACAAGCTGTCTGAGGAGCTGAGGCCTATTCTTACCATGAACTGCGGTGTGCACAACAACATCCCACAGGGCGTCGAATAAATGTTTTTAATGAGATTTAATGAATGGTGATATAAATAAATACAAATACATTTATTTCTTTTTTATTCCCTTGATTTTTGAGGTTGAACAAATTCTTTGGGTTTTTTCCACAAGTTTACCATATAGGTGGTCCCTCCTCAGTGATAGCTTGAGGCTAAATATGGCCGACTTACTGACATAATCTGCTACTTTCTTTTTGGGCTTGTCTGGATCCTTCTCCTTGGAGGCACCCTCGGGATCAGCTGTCAATAGTACAATTAATAACAATACATAATACACTGTGATAACAGATATGCACTATAAAGCTGATATCTAACAATATTCTCTTATCATTCAGCTCAAAATATTTACTAACTTTGTACAATAAATTTAAGTTGCTTCAAAATATGACCACTAAAAACAAGAGCCCAAGGGGCTTCAAGAAATGCCCCTATTTGAGCATATTCATCAGAACTTACACCTTTCAAACCATAATTTCAAGATTGCTAGCTACCAATTGGCACCGCCTAAAAGACATCCTTAAAAAATTAAGTGAGTGAGTGAGTGAGTAGGATTTAACGTCGTTTTCAACATTGTTTCAGTCATATCACGATGGTTCCTACATGTGCCAGAACACGGGAGTGTCCACAGTTCCTATTATTCTGGACACTGATCAGCCCAGTCAGTACAGCACTCGGTCACCCATCCAAGTATTGACCGAGCTCAACGCTGCTTAACTTCGGTGATCTGACGAGAACCGGTGTGCCCAACGTGATGCGCCGTACCTCAGAGAAATTAAGTCTAACACTAGTTGTGCTTATGAGAATATAGTTCTTGTGATATAATATTTTCACTGATAAACTAAAAGAGGCATAACTCTGGAAATAAACTTCTTGGGAAGTCGAAAAAGTCACATGCACATTGTCACACTGTTGCAATAATATGTACCAATTTTATCAACAATCCAAAGAAAACACTAACTATTTGCCATTTGATGATAAAGGGATATAACTCTGAGAATAAATCCTCACAGGAAGTAGAAAATGTCACATGCACATGACGTGTGGTGTGTATTTTTTTAAAAAGATTTGATTAAACTTTTGTGTTCACAAGAGTATTTTCAATGATAAAGAGGCATAACGTAGAATAAAATGTCACAGGAAGTTGACAAATTCACATACATGTACACATCTTGACATGGAAGCAATAATATATTTCAAGTATTAAAAGCATGGAGCAAACACTTGAAGACTAGTTGCATTCATACAAAAAGCTAACGGACGGACAATGCCATAAACATAATACGTCCCATCAAACCTTGACGGCTTATAAACAGTGCTACAAATGCTGGTTCAAAGCTTTGATGCAAACTGGCTGTGAGTGGATACATTTTTAGAGACCCTTATGTTTTCCACAGTTAGGTTATTCCAAGTGTTTCAACACCTCAGAATGAAAAAAAAATCATTACCTTGTCTGAGTAGCATAACTCCTGCAGCGTCTACAAATTCCAGAAGCTGTTCTAAGAAGATGATCGTCTGAAATTGACAGCAAAATATACATTGCAAGAAACAAGTAAGCATTTAGCAAAAAGTGACGTACGTCCGTTATGCATATCGCTATGTGTTTTCTGTTTACTTTTTGATTTTCATAAAAAAAAGTATAGGACAAGAAAGTATTTGTATATAAAATAATTCAAAATATGTATTTGTATGAGTCCATGTATCTGAAGTCATGATATGCTGATTATTATACATCAAGATAAAATCTTATCAAGGCAATGGATGTTTCAAGCAATATACTATCCCTTCATCTGCATAATGGAATAACCCAATAACAAACCCTGTCACACATACATGATTGGTGAGCTCATGGACTGTTCCATCTTTAGGCATGTTAGATGCTCTCTCTGGGTCCATCTGTAATATGTATAGAGGAAGTCAGAAATTGTTTATGACACAAATAAGAATAAAGTACAGGTAAGAATATGCTATGAACACCTGGGAATCAGGTATGGTAAGGTTGATGAGAGCTGTTCCAGGAAAAACAGATCTGGTGGGGCCAGAGGCAGGCCTGTTTTCCTTTCTATGAGTGAATGGATAAAATCAACAGTTGTGGGTGGTTGTTAAATTGATCAACTGATTTACATAGGTGGTAAGTATTTAATCAAACGTTACTTTGAACATGATGGAACTAAAGGGCGAAAGTATGTCTACAAGCAATTGCGTTGTGAATATTCATTTATTTGACTAATTTGATCTTTCGAACGAGTCATTCTTCCTGAAACATTTTTGCACAAAACTAATTCCACTGATCTGCTCTATGGTTTTAATGACGTTATTCTCTATTTATCTCTGAGGGCTGTTCCAGAAAAAAAGTACATGTGGGAAAAGATTATTGCTTTTCATGCTATATGTGTGGTTGGGTTGTGTACAGACATTTAATATTAGGGAGATAAATGATATATGGGTGGTTAGAAGAAGAAAAAAGTTGTCTCCCCTCTATGTACCTTAAACATCCCTGAAGTTCACTCAAATTGTTTTCACGTTATTCCGACACACTTCTGTCTTGAACATCAATTACTAATAATTGGCATTGGGTACATACATGTAGTTGAGGTTACAAATTGAAATTGAAATTACATTACAAAGTCCAATGGGTTCCAGTTGATGATTCTATTTTCGGAAATGTGCAAAGGGTAACAACAGGCTTTTGACCCGATACAGAGTACAATCCTTCGTGAGATACTGGATTAACAAAACTGGAAATACTTTAAATGAATAATTTGACCTAGAAAATATGGGTCAGGGTTAGTCATTTTCAACAGGCTTCTGGTCCACTGCCAGCATCTCTTTGCTAAGGGTTTTTCACGTTCCACTTAACACTACCCTTAGCTCATTGACTTCATTCTCCGTGTATTTCGCCCAATGTCAGCTTCCCCAAGCATCATGTCACATGTCCGCTCTATTTAAACGAGCCAATGAAATTATCCGTATTCAAATATTTTGACCTGGGAATCTCAGACGTGAGACATGTCGATTTCACTTAAGTGCTCGAGGGGCAAGATTGTGGGAGACCAAATCAAAGTTGTGCGAATTAGCTATTTAATTTCTCACTCTAATGGAGCATGATTCTTTGTTTTTCTTGAGAAAAATCATATTACAAACGGCCTAACATATTTGAAAAAAATAAAATCGGCGGCAGTTCACAGGAAAATGATATGATTTTTATTTTGTGATAGGGGCACTTCGTGGCCCACCAAGGGATCATTTTAATCGATTGCTTTCTGGAGGTGTGTCTTCGTTTAATGAATGTGATTGCGCCAATGTCGGGCCTCACGGGACCAATTGGATGTGACCATTTGGGAAATGCCCTAATACACTCATATATCACCTGTTACTATGACTATGACGCATGGCTAAGAGCAGAAGTTTCTACGTATGATCGTGCCATGCGTTCGGATGATGACTGCCAGCATCATGTGGCATGAATTTGGAAAGTCTGGCTATCATTCTTCAAGAAATATCATGATAAGTTTAATGGACAGACTGATGACACCAACGAAGAAAATGAAAACTATCACAGATATAGACCGGACAGGAATGTATGATCATATAATACATCCGTCTTTTTGTCTATTTCAGCTATATCACGACGAACCAACTAAGCACCACCCAGCCCAGTTGTGCTCCTGCTACTTCAAAGAAGAAATCTTTGAAGCAGCATGGAACCAGTCACCCTCCTTCCACCCTATAAAACACTGAGGACAGCGCACAAGACACAGACAGGACGCTTACATGGTGCAATAAAGACAAGTGATATTACAGTGCCAGACATCACATTATCAAGCTCCTGTTGCTTCTCAGCAAAATGCATTGAAGCAACAGGAGCCTGAAAGCACCCAACCACCCGCTAGTTGGCAGTGAGCAATTTACAAGAGAGATATATATCAGACAAGAACATATACCTTGATACTGTCAATAAATGCTTCCAATCCCTTAGCACCCTGAAATAAAAAAAATAAAAACAAACAGTGGATTAACTCAGGGACAGACAGGTCTTTTAGATACAATGCTGTAGACTTATAAGGCATAAATGTATATTCAAATCAGGCAAAACATCAGAAAATATCCTGTTTCTGGCTGTTATAAACAAGTGCCTTACAAAGACAACATTTGAGAGTTTAGCTGTGATAATTCATAAAATATCATGAAAATCTACAGTAACTGTTACATATGTACTTCAGCCTGGCCATGATCTCTCTAGAAATTGCAATAACTAGAATGTGAGCTTCATAAAATAGGTCAAGGTCAGCCAAATTGAACATTTTCTATTCAATCATTAATTGCATATGTATTTAGAGAACCTAGATGTAGAATACATGTTTTGACCTCGATCAAATAGATCAAAGTTAAATCAAGGTCAGTCATCTTCATTAGGCTTCAGACCAATCCCCAGTTGCATGTCATATGAATTTGGAAAAGTTTGAAAGCACTTGATTGGTCAATTCAAATTTTCAAAAAGAAATCTGGGATTTTCATTCGCCCGTAGACAAAAGTGGAAGAAACTTCAGCCAATCACAGAGTTCCTTTAAAGGTTCATTGTCAGTAGTTTGAAGAATTGTGAAGACCGTATGAAATCCCGTGCTAAAGATCGACTCAGTATGTACATACCGTGTTGTCCAGCGTAGATAACAGTGATGCCAGCTTTGTCCGGGTGTGGGTGTGACAGCCCTACAACAATACCAATTTTAATATCGATTCGTAGTCTTAGGATTAAAGCTTAAATGCAGTGACGGTCGGAACTTTGTGAACAATGATACGTCTTTGATAGTGAGAAGATTGAAATAGAAATATATTTAAATAAAAATCATTTTCACTTGAAGTATGAATACTAATGTTTCAGGATGATCGCCATTCAGGGAGTAAACAACCAAGAACCCAATACTGAGTTACCTAAATACCAATGGCAGAACTTTGTTCAGTAAAGGAACTTTTACCAATTTTTCTAAATTCCTAAACTAATTACTGTTATTTTGCATAAACCATAATGCACACCTGTCAAAATATAGTGATGGCTATGAAAAACAGATATGGAGTGGAGCTTTATTGATGTGTGGAGGAGATGGGTGGGGCGTGGAGGAGATGGGTGGGATGGGAAGTGGGTGTGAAGGATGGGGTGTGATGGTGATGGGTGTGAAGGATGGGGTGTGATGGTGGTGGGAAGTGGGTGTGAAGGATTGGGTGTGATGGTGGTGGGAAGTGGGTGTGAAGGATGGGGTGTGATGGTGGTGGGATGGTGGTGGGACGTGGGTGTGAAGGATGGGGTGTGGTGGTGATGGGAAGTGGGTGTGAAGGATGGGGTGTGATGGTGGTGGGAAGCGGGTGTGAAGGATGGGGTGTGATGGTGATAGGAAGTGGGTGTGAAGGCTTGGGTGAGATGGTGAAGGGAAGTGGGTGTGAAGGATGGGGTGTGATGGTGGTGAGAAGTGGGTGTGAAGGATTGGGTGAGATGGTGGTGGGAAGTGGGTGTGAAGGATGGGGTGTGATGGTGGTGAGAAGTGGGTGTGAAGGATTGGGTGTGATGGTGGTGGGAAGTGGGTGTGAAGGATGGGGTGTGATGGTGGTGGGAAGTGGGTGTGAAGGATGGGGTGTGATGGTGATGGGTGTGAAGGATGGGGTGTGATGGTGATGGGTGTGAAGGATAATGTGTGATGGTGGTGGGAAATGGTTGTGAAGGATGGGGTGTGATGGTGGTGAGAAGTGGTTGTGAAGAATGGGGTGTGGTGGTGGTGGGAAGTGGGTGTGAGAAGACATACCTCTAAAGTCCTATCAAAGTCAGGTCTAATGTTCCTCAGGTGTCGGATGACTGGGAAGATGTTTAACACAGCGGTGTATTCATGCCTAGTCATGGCCTTCTTGACATTTACTGCAGTTTGCTGAAATGAATTGAGTTTGAGAATAGCAGTAAATGATCAGAATGAACATATGTCAAGTACATACTGATAAACCAATGTATATGCATACAAAAATAATCTGCTTATAAAAACGAGAAGAAACATATTGGGGGCTCAGAGGAGTGCTGAAGCATAATAGAGGACCAAACTTTGTAGCTTATCATATTAGAGTAATTTTTAGCCTTTATGCATAATACTTTGAGCAAAGGGTCAATTCAAAATGGCCGTCACATGGGACTACCGGAAAATGTTTGTCTTTTTTTTTTGTTCTTTTGCTGATGAAAATTTGCGAAAAGTGTTTTATTTCACATCAGCCATTTTAAAGTTGTTCAACAAGTTTCAGTAACAATTATCGCTCTATTTTCACACCGAGTTTCAATGTTGTTAAAAGATGTGCAAAGAGTTGTAGTTACCTCCCCTTCACTGATGACCAGTTCCATGCCCTGTTGTATACTGTTGTCAAACACAGACCTCTGGTGTTTCTCTGGGATTATTCCCGTCATTAGCTGAGCCTCGCTCTGTGAATATAATATAAATTAATTTCTATGAAAATATTTATAGGTTATATGAATAATATTGTAGATAACATTGATATCACACATTGATACATTCTCTTTATATCAAACTCTACATTCTACCCTCAGTGTAGCCACAACTATTCCCATCGATTTCGAAGTTGTTACTATCGCGACAATTTCTCAAATTTAGAATATAACTTGCTTATGAACATTCCATGTCGATCGAGAAATCAAATAAGACCTTACGGTTACACGCAAAATAGGAGGGATAGATAAGGAGAGGATTTAACAGGTCTAATAAACATGCAACAAGGACGATATGGCGCACTTTACACACTTATGTTCAGATTGAAGTAACGTCACTCCATGTGAACGAGGTTGCTAAATTTATACAAGTGGGGATGGTAAATAGCTCTTTCTGAAATGGGTTATACATAACCAAAATTCCGAGAAGCATTTTAGACTTCGTAGCGGAAAAAGGCTAAATACTGTTGCATGGATATGTTATTTATCCCAAGAACTGAAAAGATAGCTATTAAAATTTGTAGAATGTTGGCAGAATCTCTCCCCAGCTACCAGAAGTTAAATTTTGTCACCTGGATATTTAGAAGAACTACAGCATATGTTTACCTGTATAAGTTTGAGTAATGCAGACAGTTGTGTAATGTAGAACTCTATCTCTGTATCTGACAACATCTCCTCTCTAGTTGTTTCCAGGCCAACAGATACTGGTCGCTTATGTCCTGTAATATCAACATATACTCTGGAGTTTAAATTAACTGATTAGCTCAGTGCATGAATGACAACCTTTGCATGTATCACTGTTACACCAGTATATCATTGACAACCTCCGTTTTATATCTCAAAATCTTTGTATATATATCACTGACAACCTCAGTGTATGACAACCTCAACCTCAGTATAATATTTAGTACTGACAACTTTAGTGTACACATAACCAATAAAGTTTAACATCACTACAAAGTTGATAACCTCACTATGTGTCAGTATATGACCGGTTGGAAATCTCAGTATATATCACTGAAATCTAAATATGAGTGACAATCTGTGGTTAATGAATGACATTATTAGTTATTCAGGTTTTCCCCCGGGTGTATGGAAAGTTACGACCCTCCCTGAAACTCATACACCCTGAGGTATGGCGTCAGCCGAAGGGACTGCGTGTATGAGTTTCAGGGAGGGTCGTAACTTTCCATACACCCGGGGGGAAACCTGAATAACAAATTTATTATCCCTCAAGCCTTTTTATCTTATAGCAAAAATATTGAAAAAGATTTATCATTTAGAACCAATGGTACAACAGACATATTCAGTGGGCCATTTCGATTACGAAACTGTCCGTATTTTGCTACTGCGCTGCGAGAGACGCGCCACAACACATCAGTCCGTTTCGATCTGTTTTGTTCGGAAAACGACCTTTATCTTTGGATACTTCAGTGAAACTTTTGAAGCCAGAGCAGCGATTCCAATTGCACTGGAGTTGTTTTTTATATACCCCGAGTAGCAAGACATCCCTCAGGGTGTATGGGTTTATACGGCCTGACCGTTTAACTAATCACAATCTAGATATTGAATACGACTTTGCTTGTGGGGTAATAAGATTACTTATTCAGGTTTCCCTCCGAATGTATGGAACGTTACGACCCCCAGGATGAATGGGTTTCACAGAGGGTCGTAATATTTCATACACCCAGGGGAAAACCTGAATAACGAATTTATTATCCCTCAAGCCTTTTTATCTTATAGCAAAAATACTGAAAAGCTCTATCATTTAGAACCAATGGTACAACGGACAAATTCAGTGGGTCATTTCGGTTACTAAACTGTTCTATCGACTTTTATTTTTGAGTTATATGTCAGAAACTTCAGTGAAAATGATGCACTATGACTTTATTCCATAAAATTTTGATGAGTAAGCGAAAGCTATTCCATAAAAATTTAGATATGGCCAGCTGAAGTTTCGAAGTGAGAGCGTTTCCAATTGCACGTGAGTTATTTTTATATACCCCGAGTAGCAAGACTTCACTTCGGGTGTATGGATTTATACGACCCAACCTTTTAACCAATCATGATCCCCGATATTGAATACAAATTTGCTTGTGAGATAATAATATTATATATCATTCAAACCTCAATATTCAACCGACAAACCCAGTCTAGTATATCTCTGACAAGCTCAGTAAATATCACCGATAACCCTCAGTGTATATCACTGACCCCCTTCATATCAACAAGATCAGTATAAATAGCTGTCAAGCTGTGAACAGTATAATTGACCAACTGATTATTGATAAATTAGTTATATGACGACAACCTCGGTGCAGCTGTTCAGGACATTTGATACAATACCCTATCTTTTATCACAATCTTCATATAAGATACAAGAGAGAAAGATTCTTACCAGCCTCAAATGGTGACTTCATCAGAGACTTGGCGGCTTTGTTCATAAATCTGAAACAAAGAACATAACTTTTGGAATATGAGAGCAAAGAATCAGAAGATCTGATCCTTATGTCTGACAGTAGGCCTTTCATTGAAGAAATACAGACCAGAGAAGTAAGATCAACACATCTCTAGCCATGGTTCGTCTGACAAAGCCTTACCATGACAGAATATGTGTATGTAATATCTATAAGACAAGTTATAATTTTTAGAAGTTCAAAATCACATTCACGAGCTTATGACCTCTCCGAATGTACCCATATTTGAGCAAAGTAGAAGCCATCCCCTTTGAACTCAGTTGTAAGTATCCATGATTGTTTTGACTGGAGAGACTCCCATGTGTCATTCCCTCAGTGACATCAAAGAGCTAATCCAACAGTGTATTCTCAGTTTTAACTCGGCTTGTCTCTGAACACGCCGAAGGATGATGCAACGCTGTCCATTCATTGGCTCTTACAATGATCAGACAGTCCATTTAATAGTCGTACAGTGTACGCTTGTATGCAGGGGTAGTACAAAGTTTACAGACCTGCATATGGAGAATGGATATTTTATGGAAATACATGTATGCAGGTGGTCACTTACAAACTTCTTTTGATGCTCTTTCTTGTTGGTGTTTCTTTCGCTGTTCTTAACTTCCCAACCTGCGAAAAGAGAGAAATTTCATGGGAAACTGGAATAATAGTATGATAACCATTGGCATTAGAACCTTGATTTTTGGCATGAACATGCATTAAGGGACTGTTACCATCAAGTTCTGAGCTGACCTACTTTTGATGAATATTTGACCTACTTAGGTGACCTATAACATTACGGTTGGACCCCCAAGTCATCTAGGTAACCTATAACATTACGCTTGGACCCCCAAGTCATCTTCCTCACCCTACTTCATAGGTCCTGTGACATTAGTCACACTACTCATGTAATACATGTTCATGGTTTTTAATTTGTATTTAAATAGAATACTTACAGATGCAGGTGAGTTTTGAATATGGAATGATGCACTCCCAATACTGGAAGACTTTAGATGTTCTTTTAACCTGTTGAACAAGAAAAATAAACATGTATCAAATATTCTCAGAAATTTGGCTGATTTGAAAAAGAAAGCCATGAAACGAGCAGGTTTTTTTCCAAATTAGGTACATACATCCCATGAAAATGAAGAATTTTCTCATTTTCATCTACCATTTATAAGACTTTTACCCATTTATATTTTCTTGTATCTCATCTCAAATGCCTATTTTCTGCATTGACATCTGTGATGGACTAATTGGTTACAGTTGCTGTACTCAGTGTGGCTTGAGTTTTACTACAAATCTACATGTATGTGGAACTGCACTAAAGTGTACACTGCAACTGAAGGATCTATCCGTGTATTCCATGTACACTGCCGGAGTCCACGCTGCATGGCGTTCACCATGCCCTATTCATGTGAAATCTTGTAAACCCGCCAGCTTTGACCAAGCAGGAAAACCAGTCACACTCATCAAAGCAAACATGTGACACATTTTCTATTCATATTCCCAGATACTGCCGAGACAGAGCCTGCATTATATTATTAACGTAACACAAATTTTGGTTGCAGCATTTTCATACACAAGTTGACTTATCCGTTCACACTTCGAATTAGCCTTGACAAATCAGCTCACCAGCTCTGTTCAAAGCAATTACAAATAGACACGAAAATATCCATTTGAATTGCAAAATCTGCCGTAATCTGCCGGTTTGTGGATAAGATTTACATCTCTGATTGAAGAAAAAGAAAATACCTTCAGCACTTTGATCTAATAGAACTGCGAAGTGCGACCGGAAAAGTCGACTTGTGCATGAAGATGAGTTGCCGAGGATAATATCCCTGTAGATCAATGTCATATTTCATAGTTAACTTCAGCTACCTGAATGCATGTACGTTTCTGGTTATTCATCTCAAATACTGATGTTCTTATTTACCCTTGTAATGACTTCAGTAGAACAGAAGATCTTGCGGCAGTGTAGACAGCTAGAAAGTCTGTGGAGTTTCCGTTTCCCGCCAACCAGCGAGCAATCTCACCAAGATCCAGGATTACCCTCTCTGGTAAGTGCTCCAGAACAGTGTCCGACTCGTGACTGCCATGTGACTGAATTTCTGAATTATAAAAAGTAACAGCATTGTTACACTGTCATCAAGCTGCCACAAACTTAAATATGTGAAACATAATCTAAAATTCAATGAACTCACATTTATGTATGACAAACTAGGATGGTCAGATATATTATCATCATTTAAAAAGTTCTATAATTAAATACTAAATTTCCTACCATCTACATGTAATCAGGAGTCAAATTTATTAGAACACAATGTTTTCAACATGGACATAAATTATGCTGAAAATCCATTATTTCTTGGCTACTTTAATGATTTAAGAGGGTGATCGAATTTTGTTCACAACAATTGAAGGAGACTGTATTTTAATAGGGTGTTAAATTATTCGAGGATTTACCGTAACATTACGGTAATATCAATGGGTAGCAACTCGGTCCCCAAACAAAGTGTTGTGGGTTTGAACCCTGCAAAGGACTAAAAGGATATAACTTGATCCCGAGACTATTTTTCATCTCGAGAATGAGAATTTTCATCCCTTGATAAAGTCAATATGGGATTCTTCTTCCCATACAACTCAAATCATTACTTTATTCAGTATTTTACAAAAAATAATCACCGACACTCTGAGAAAAGGGTTGCTGGAGCACATCATGCTGGAGGCTTGGGTCGAGCATCGTGATCGGTCAGCCTTCTTTGCGTGTGTGGGGTGAATGATCCTAGCACGTTATCCCACATAGGTTTTACGAGAACATCATTGGGTATTGATAGAATGGCTATTTTAAAAATTATTTTATTCCTTAATATTTAATCTTGAGAACTTCAAGTTGTTTTTGAAATGCTTGATGAGCATGACAGTTCTAACAAATAAAAAATCTTCTTACTATCATTGAACAGTGCCCAGCTGCAGACTGTCCAAGATAACAGGAGGTACAGGTAAACTGTACCAATTCAACGTTGACTTACCATCATCAGTGCCCAGAATGTCCAAGATAAGAGCAGGGGGTACAGGTTAACTGTGATGATTCAACGTTGACTTACCATCATCAGTGCCCAGAATGTCCAAGATAAGAACAGGAGGTACAGGTTTACTGTGGTGATTCAACGTTGACTTACCATCATCAGTGCCCAGAATGTCCAAGATAAGAGCAGGGGGTACAGGTTAACTGTGATGATTCAATGTTGACTTACCATCATCAGTGCCCAGAATGTCCAAGATAAGAACAGGAGGTACAGGTTAACTGTGATGATTCAATGTTGACTTACCATCATCAGTGCCCAGAATGTCCAAGATAAGAGCAGGGGGTACAGGTTTACTGTGGTGATTCAACGTTGACTTAGGGAGCTTCTTGAAATTAGGAACTGAGTTCCCTTGTAGGGATGGCATATGCCAGTTATTCAAATGGGGTACACCATGCCCAGTTTGGTGTTCTGATCTGGATGGATTAGAGTTCCAGTTAGGCCATTCCCCCCATGCTGCTGCATGTTATGGCATAAGCCATCCTTTGTCTGCCGAGTTCCAAACTGTATGGCATGGAGTTCCTAGGAGTTCCAACACGGCACACCATGCTACTCGGTTTAGAATGCCTTATGCCAGTTCCTAGTATGCCCCAATTTTAAGAAGCTCCTTTACCATCATCAGTGCCCAGAATGTCCAAGATAAGAACAGGGGGTACAGATTTACTGTGAGGATTCAATGTTGACTTACCATCATCAGTGCCCAGAATGTCCACGATAAGAACAGGGGGTACAGATTTACTGTGACAATTCAATGTTGACTTACCATCATCAGTGCCCAGAATGTCCAAGATAAGAACAGGGGGTACAGGTTCACTGTGATGATTCAATGTTGACTTACCATCATCAGTGCCCAGAATGTCCAAGATAAGAACAGGGGGTAACAGGTTCACTGTGACGATTCAATGTTGACTTACCATCATCAGTGCCCAGAATGTCCACGATAAGAACAGGGGGTACAGATTTACTGTGACAATTCAATGTTGACTTACCATCATCAGTGCCCAGAATGTCCAAGATAAGAACAGGGGGTACAGGTTCACTGTGATGATTCAATGTTGACTTACCATCATCAGTGCCCAGAATGTCCAAGATAAGAACAGGGGGTAACAGGTTCACTGTGACGATTCAATGTTGACTTACCATCATCAGTGCCCAGAATGTCCAAGATAAAAACAGGGGGTAACAGGTTCACTGTGACGATTCAATGTTGACTTACCATCATCAGTGCCCAGAATGTCCAAGATAAGAACAGGAGGTTCAGGTTTTACTGTGACAATTCAAAGTTGACTTACCATCATCAGTGCCCAGAATGTCCAAGATAAGAACAGGGGGTACAGGTTCACTGTGACGATTCAATGTTGACTTACCATCATCAGTGCCCAGAATGTCCAAGATAAGAACAGGGGGTAACAGGTTCACTGTGAGGATTCAATGTTGACTTACCATCATCAGTGCCCAGAATGTCCAAGATAAGAACAGGAGGTACAGATTTACTGTGAGGATTCAATGTTGACTTACCATCATCAGTGCCCAGAATGTCCAAGATAAGAACAGGGGGTACAGGTTTACTGTGGCGATTCAATGTTGACTTACCATCATCAGTGCCCAGAATGTCCATGATAAGAACAGGAAGTACAGGTTGACGTGGTGATTCAGTGTTGACTTACCATCATCAGTGCCCAGAATGTCCAAGATAAGAACAGGAGGTACAGGTTAACTGTGGTGATTCAATGTTGACTTACCATCATCAGTGCCCAGAATGTCCAAGATAAGAACAGGAGGTACAGGTTTACTGTGGTGATTCAATGTTGACTTACCATCATCAGTGCCCAGAATGTCCACGATAAGAACAGG
>JAVTVY010045876.1:0-21913 GCA_036873755.1 Hanleya hanleyi
AGGTTTTGTGAGAAACATCGGGTGAATCCCACCAGTCGAAAGGTAACAACGACCATAGGCTCCGATAAATAGTAGATATTTCCATGGCAAGCGTCAGACCCGACATTCAGTATTCAGCCGTCGTCCATAAAAGAATTTTCGCGCTAATAATCGAAATGCCTATATGGCATGACAGCTAGCAACAATTAAAAATGTGTGTGAATAAAAAATAATACAAACACGAGATGGATTCTTAAAAGGGGGAAGCGGTCAACACTGTTCAATGATGTCAGCAAGACAGGGTGATGTTCTTTAAATAAAATCCCCTATCACTGACCAAGAACAATTCCGATGGATGTCGAAGATGATATATGATTACAGCATACTATTCCAAATGTATAAAACTGCATTTTCAGATGTCATGGAAACATTGTCGAAACCCTAATTTTGCAAAACATGAATGAATTACAGAAGTTTAGAAAGGTACAATGTAGTTGACGTATTGTCCGATATGTAAATAATGTAGCGGTGGCTGAACCTTAATCCCGCAGAGTTACTTCCCCTTCTGTATTCGGCTTGTAATTGAATCTTTCTCAGGATGTTTTTGTTTATAAGCTTAACGCAATCGTTTTGTCAATGTCCTTGTTGTATTTATATGTTCTGAAAGTGTATTCCGTTGTTATATTTTTGAATGTAAGTGATGTCTCGCGTCTGTTATTATTTATAATAGAGAGAGTCGTGAATCAATTGAGAGGCCGGATGTACCAGTGATTATGTAGCCATTCGCGGATATATATTCCCAAGCATTTATTTTGTCTGTTGTCTTTTCCCAGCAGGAGTTCTCAAAGGTACCATGTTTGCCTGTTATTTCTGTGTTAGAATGATTCAGTTTTGGACATTTATTTGGGGATTATGACCACAAAAGGTGCCACATTTTCACCTAGTTGGGTTCTTGCCAGGTTTAGGCGGAGTAATCTCCCCTTTAGTTTTTCTGTTCATACGAACTCTTGCTGGGAGAACAACCCACGCCTCTTCCTTTATAATTGTTTATGTTTGTCTATGTTGTGTCATTTGAAAGTAATTGTTTTAAATTATTATTATTTATTTCTCTAAACTGGTTTTCGTGTTGTGACTGACATCCTCCTTCACTCTCTTTAGACCTCTGCCATCCTTCCGTTCTGCATTCCGGAAGTTCGTCTTCAAGTTGGAACGCAAACATCTGCGTCCCGTTACATTTGGTGCCGTGACCAGGATTTCCGGCAATGGCAACTGGATGGAGGATGGGAGAGGGGATAAGGGAGGTAACTGTTGGAGGCATGGCCAGTCAGAGGGCGAGCCATATTTAAAGGAAGTGACACAGCCCCGTTAGGAGTAAAATTAGTGGGGAGCAAATGGGACAGATCGCCTCGGATACATTTGGAGTCGATAGGGATGGAAATGGTCTTAGGCAGGTAGGGAGAAGTAATATTGATTTAGACTAAGATAGACTGGAGCGGATAGAGATGATGCTGAGTTCGGAAATTGAGAGGTTGGAACGTTTAACGGTAGATAGGCAGGCATAAGTGGCTAACAGGGAGCAAGAGCGAAATAGTACTCCGTTAAACTAGAACGGACTGCTTCTGTGGCCGAAGAGGTAGTCTATGAGACAGTTAAATCTGTAGGAGGGCCGAAGGGGGAGATAAATGCGGTGGTGCATTCTTGTTTATTTGCACGTGTTCATGTGTCCAATCAACAATGTAGCATGTTGGTGGATACCGGATCCGCTGTAAGTCTGCTGTCATCTTCCTGGTATGAACAGTTGGGGGATCAACAGCCCTTGCCTCAGGCGACAGATATCGTACTTAATTCCGCAGATGGGAGTAGAATTCAAGTTGATGGGGAAGTATGCTTAGAATTTAGCATTGGAGGTTATATGTTCTCGCATAGAGTGGTAATAGCGCAGCTTGAGCTATCTGGCATATTAAGCGTTGACTTTTTGAGGCAGAATAGTCTCGACGTAAGCGTGTCTAGGAGTAAGCTTATTCTAGAGGATGTGGAAATCGATCTTCAGAGTAGACATGAGCCGGTATGTGCGAGCATAAAACTGACTGAGGAAGTTGTGGTTCCTCCTGATTCTGAGATTTTTGTTCAGGGAAAATCTGTGGCCGATAAGATGTTGATGGCAGAACCGTTCGCATTTTTGCAGCGGAAGGGGCTTGTTATGTCCAATGCCGTGGTGGACTCGGGGAATGTTTTCCTTTCTGTGATAAAGTTTACTGATCAACCTGTGTATGTCAAGAGAGGTACAGCTGTGGCTAGCTTAGCGGTGGTGACAGAGGTTGAGAGCGTGCAATCTGACAGTCCAGGGTTAGAAAATTCTCGGGTACCTGTGCATTTAGAACCGCTCTTAGAAAGGGCTTCTGGTAATCTAACTGGTAAACAGTCTGCTGAACTGGCCGCCTTATTAGTAGATAATCAGATGTTTTCATGGCAAGCCCGGAAGGACGGGGTTGGTTAGGCACCGAATCGATACTGGACAGTCAAAGCCCATAAAGGTTCCCCCTCGTAGGGCGCCATTAGCTCAACGCGAAGTAGTCGAACGAGAATTGGATCGTATGGTAGAGGTCGACGTTATAGAACCAAGTATTAGTCCCTGGTCCTCCCCCATTTTGTTGGTGGCGAAACGTGATGGAACAACCCGATTTTGCGTCGACTACAGACGGGTCAATGCAGAGACTGTAAAAGACGCCTATCCGCTACCTCGGATAGATGATTCTCTAGATGCATTAGCGGGGGCTTGTTGGTTTTCAGCCTTGGATCTTGTATCTGGTTACTGGCAGTGTGAGGTTGAAGAGAAGGACAGGGACAAAACTGCTTTTGCAACACACAAAGGGCTTTTACAATTCAAGATCATGTCATTCGGCCTGTGCAATGCACCGGCAACGTTTGAACGACTCATGGACCTAGTGTTGAGAGGGTTGCAGTCGGAACGGTGTGTCTGTTATTTAGATGATATTATCGTCTTTGGCTCGACTTTTGAGTTGGCGTTAGAAAATTTGAGAGTGGTGTTTTCACGACTTCGCCAAGCGAATTTGAAACTAAAACCACCCAAGTGCTTCCTGTTTCAGACTGAAGTTCCTTACTTGGGTGATGTGTCAGAGCAGGGTATTAAGCGTGATCGCGGTAAATCGAAGCCGTTCTTAACCGGCCGGAGCCGAAAAATTTAACCGATGTGCGAAGCTTTTTGGGATTGGCTGGTTATCATAGGCGATTTTTGCCAGACTACGCTACCGTTTCTCATCCATTAGTATCGCTAACTAGAAAAGGGGTGAAATTTGAGTTCTCGGAAGAATGCCGAAATGCATTCTGCGACATTAACGGTTGACTAGCTTCACCTCCTGTTCTCGCGTACCCAGAAAAGGAGACGGTTTTTATTCTGGATACGGATGCCAGTGCTTATGGGTTGGGAGCGGTGTTATCCCAGGTACAACGCGGAGAGGAACGCGTAATAGCCTACGCCAGTAAGACGTTAAACAAACAGCAACGTCAGTATTGCGCAACATATCGGGAACTGCTGGCAGTGGTCATATTTGTGAAACACTTTCGTCATTATTTGTGGGAACACCGGTTCATAGTAAGAACTGATCATGCCTCTCTGACTTGGCTCAGAAACTTTAAAAGCCCGAAGGAATGCTGGCGAGGTGGATTACTGTGTTAGAGACATATGATTTTAGCATCCATTATCGTTAAGGCAACCTTCATGGCAATGCTGACGGCTTATCGCGACAAGGACATAGAAAATGTAAGCGGTCGGACTGTTCAGAGTGTTTTCCTAGGACACTATCAGACAGTACTCCAGAGCCTCGAGTAGATCATTCAGTACCAGAAGAGTTATCGCCCGGAATCAAGTGTGTTCCGCAGATTTCGGCTGTAATTGAGCCAGCGGTGCATACGCCTTGGTTACAAACCTGGTCGTTAAGCCAGTTGTGCGCGTGGCAGGGTAAGGATCCTGGTGTAGTGACTATTATCGACCTGAAGTCGCGATTCGTAGAAAAGCCATCAAAAACAGATGTGACTGGAATGTCTCGGGATGTTAAGTGTCTTTGGTCGCTTTGGGAGATACTGGTTGTCCAAGATGGAGTATTGTATTACAAATGGTGGCACACCGTTACGCAGAAGTTTAGTTTACTCATTTTAGCTCCGGTAGAAGTGCGTTCGCAAATTTTCCAGCAGTTGCACAGTAATAGGACAGCGGGTCATCTGGGAAGGCGATGGACTTTGAAGTCCATTCGACAAAGGGTATATTGGCCAGGCATGTCGTCGGACATTCGGAGATGGGTAAAGCAATGTGACCTATGCGCCCGGAGAAAGTCGGGACCGGGACGAAGGAGGGCTCCCTTGCAACACTCTCTCGTTGGAGCGCCTTTTGAGCGGATAGCCATAGATATATTGGAATGCCCTTGTACCGTAGATGGGAACCGCTACGTTTTGGTGGTTAGTGATTATTTCACGAAGTGGGTAGAGGCATATGCTATGCCTGACCATTCGGCCTTGGCAGTAGCCGATAAATTGGTTTGTGAATTTATATGCCGATATGGAGTGCCAGCGCAGATTCATTCGGATCAGGGAGGGGAGTTCCAGTCGGCATTGTTTGCTAGGATGTGTGAGTTGTTGGGCGTGAAGAAGACACGTACCACTCCGTACCGACCCCAGTCAGATGGCTTGGTGGAGCGGCTAAATCGCACTATAGTCCAAATGTTGTCGGCTTACGTGAATGATAACCATACTAACTGGGACGAACAGCTTCCCT
This sequence comes from Hanleya hanleyi, assembly GCA_036873755.1. Taxonomy (NCBI): domain Eukaryota; kingdom Metazoa; phylum Mollusca; class Polyplacophora; order Lepidopleurida; family Hanleyidae; genus Hanleya; species Hanleya hanleyi. Next base: position 4,769 of record JAVTVY010045876.1, read on the forward strand.
TTGTCCTTATGGCATACCGGGCCTCCGCACATGAGAGCACAGGCTGTTCCCCAAATTTGTTGCTGTTCGGGCGTGAAGTGGCGTACCCTCTAGACCGTATGGTAGGGAATCCTCCTCAGGCTCCGTCATATGGGTGTCCTGTAGAATATGTACGTTGGCTTAAACATGTACAAGATAAGGCGTTTGATTTTGTTTCCACCAAGGCGAGAAGAGCAGCACTACGTCAAAAGAAAAATTACGACCGTGGGGTTAAGGCACGTTCCTATCAACCTGGTAGTTATGTCTGGAGGTGCTATCCCCCTGAGGCAGGGGCAAAACTTGGGTTAGGATGGACAGGACCATATCGTGTCCTGAGGAAACTTTCCACAGTTACTTACCTCGTGCAGAGGGATCCGCTTTCTGAACCTAAGGTCTATCATATCGATCATCTGAAGCCATATGAAGGCGTGATTCCGCCTGTGGGTTGGCATCGGACGAGCTCAGAAAGTAGCCAGCTACGGGAGGGGAAGAGAGTTCCGTGGGAACAGGCTTAGGATTAGGACTAGACGTCTCCGTAGGCGAAGATTTGCTTCAGACAAACGATGGTGATATGTGGGATGCATGTGGAATGGATGAGAGTGAAGAAATGGGAGGCTTTGTGACTCCTCCACCTCCGCAATCTAGAGCAGGGAGGCGGGTGCGTGCCCCGGTGCGGTATACGCCTTAGCTTGACAGGTTTACCGAAGTTTTTTTTGTGGGCGTTGGGCCTTCAGTATTCGAGTGGGGATTCGTTCGGAGAAGGGCCCCTCCGGACGTTGTCCTCAGTCGTGTACTGAGGGTGTCCAGGCCCCACTGATACAATGTGGTCATGCAGTTTTTAATCCATTTGTTTTTCATTTTTATGATACAGGATGACAGAGGCAATTTTGGACGTCTGCGCCTCAGAGATGAGGTGGCCAAACTAGATGAAGATCTCCGATCGGAGTGGGTTGAGGGTGGCATGACCTGTCCTGTACCGGAATGTGGGTCGCATGTATATCGGGCATGGAACTGTTTGACCAGACATTGGAAGAAGAGCCACAATGAACACGTACGCCTGTTCAAATGTCCACACTGTCCGTTCATGAATCAGCGTAAAAATCAGCTGAGTCGCCACCTAAGGAGTCAACATAAATTCACTGACCAAGACGTCCAGGCTACAGTGGAGCCCATGGTTGGCGATGAGGTCAACAACCGCTTGTATGTTGACCCTGGGGAACATAAATGCCCAAAACGGAGAACAGTGATTCATGTAGAAGCCCGTGAGGATGCGCGGCGGAAGCGGCTGAGGATGGCCGAGTAGTGTCGGATCATCACACCTGTCGAGACGAGGGTGTAAAAATAGTGGACGGCCCAACTGGACTTCCGGTGATGCGGGTTTCCATGAAGCCTCATTGGATGCCGCGGTGTGCGCATAAATGATTTTATTTATTTCTATTTTGAAACATTTGAGACGCGGTTGTATCTAAGAGGGGGGAAGTGTAGCGGTGGCTGAACCTTAATCCCGCAGAGTTACTTCTCCTTCTGTATTCGGCTTGTAATTGAATCTTTCTCAGGATGTTTTTGTTTATAAGTTTTACGCAATCGTTTTGTCAATGTCCGTGTTGTATTTATATGTTCTGACAGTGTATTCCGTTTCTATATTTTTGAATATAAGTGATGTCTCGCGTCTGTTATTATTTATAGAGAGTCGTGAATCAATTGAGAGGCCGGATGTACCAGTGATTATGTAGCCATTCGCGGATATATATTCCCAAGCATTTATTTTGTCTGTTGTCTTTTCCCAGCAGGAGTTCTCAAAGGTACCATGTTTGCCTGTTATTCCTGTGTTAGAATGATTCAGTTTTGGACATTTATTTGGGGATTATGACGACTAATTACTGACAAATCAAGACCACAAAAGGTGCCACATTTTCACCTAGTGGACTTTTTCCCAGTTTTAGGCAGAGTAATCTCCCCTTTAGTTTTTCTGTTCATACGAACTCTTGCTGGGAGAACCACCCACGGCCTCTTCCTTTATAATTGTCTATGTTGTGTCATTTGAAAGTAATTGTATTAAATTATTATTATTTATTTCTCTAAACTGGTTTTCGTGTTGTGACTGACATCCTCCTTCACTCTCTTTAGACCTCTGCCATCCTTCCGTTCTGCATTCCGGAAGTTCGTCTTCAAGTTGGAACGCAAACTTCTGCGTCCCGCTACAAATAACACATTTTCAACCACTATGCTCTTCGGTGATGATGTTTCGTGCTTCCCAAACATTTTTATCATTCTTGATATCATAAACTATGAAATTTTATAGTTGTCGGACCCAAATCACCCAAATGTAGGCTTGTAAGGTTTTTAAATTTATATCAACGAATCGTCATAACTTCGTTTTTGCTTGAGCTTTACAAGTATCACATACAGGGAATAACGTTGCTCTTATTCTGGATTATAAAATTGTTTCAATTATTGATATTGTATGTCAAGCAAGAGTGCGTGATCTGATATAGGTACACCAGCTTTTCAGTTAGGCTCCCACCTATCATGGTAATTATGACTGCCGGGCAGTGAATCTATTATTAACATATTGTGATTATACCACGATACTGCTGCTTCACGGACTTCCAATCAAACCTGGTAGAAACGAAGTCAGCGAGGCCAACAAAACTCACTAGGGAATACCAGGCTGGGGTTTGTCATCCATGGTATCGTTGTGTTTCTGTTCCAATTATGGCGACTGAAGTTATCGGTCTAGTAATATAGTAAAATTAATTGCCTGTATCACGAAAAGCCTATTTATCGCTCAATAACTAGCTTACAGATTCACTCTACCCATAGACAGAAACTATTTTGCATGAACACCCGGTAATATCGTTTCTGAATGCTTGTAAATAGTCCATTGCAAAGACTGAATAATAGCACAGCTCCTAATGCCGATGGCTAAAACATTATCCAGAGGGGTAGTAAATATACGTTTTCTTGACCTCCGAACTTCCTCTTTTTTGGAATCTGAGGCGACCGAGCGATGTAGAGTGCTTGCCTTTAATACTAGCGATTTAGTGCAATTCTCCGAGTGCCTATCAGACGCAAGTGTATGTGCTTTACCAAGAAAGTGTCATCCTAAAAATAATTGGATATAAATTATACCAGCATTTCCAAAATGGTTTAAGTATATAAACGCCACATAGACGACGTTGCTGCTTCGGATAATTCCTATTTAAGTGACGCAATGAAAGTTATATATCCACCTCAATCCAGGTAAACCACGACAGTATATCAGGGAAATACCATCTAGACGTTTGACCGATATTCTACGTGATTCTCTGATAAATCAAAGACGGCAAAGAATTTGACATTGACGTTTAGTTCACGGAGACGAACAGCTTATCGGCGGTCCGTCTTTTGATATTTTCTACCGCCTGACAAAAGCAGACTTTTCGTTGGGAGAAAATCCTTTGAGTTTTACGTTTACCACGCACGATGTCTAGATATGATGCCTTATTAGGATACTGTTTTTCTTTTTGTTTACTATACTGGTCTACGTGCTCCTGTGTATAATTACAAGGGGCGTCTTTTTAAAGTTTCTCTCAGCTAGCCACCTGATTAGCTAACAGATGTAGTTTGAAATTCGAACGGGATTCATATAGCGTTGATGCCAGATATAATATTTCGTGATATTATATCTGAGTTTACTGAGATTGATCTCTACCTCACCTGATTTGAAGGTAACCACCGATATGGGACATCATATTTAGATCTCTTCATCGATGCATATGAAAAGAGCCTATTTTACGACAAGATAATTTATAATTTTGGTATTGAAATAGACATATTTCAGCGCCTTCTCTACGCAAATATATAAAAATACAAAAAAAGTTTCGACTTCTATGGCGAAGCCTTCATCAAATGAACTGTTGAATGTCATGAAATTCTCAGATAATATAGTGGTTGTCAATAGTTTATTCGTTTTCTGGGATGGTCGAACCATTTGATGTAATTTATCAGATCATTTTTTTCGATATGAGAGTCGAAAGCTTATTCAAGAAATACATGTACGTGGAGAATAGCTGAGAAATGTGTCTATTTCTAAATGTAAAGACAATAAAATCGTAATGGGCCTGCACATAAGATATATATTTCTCTCGTGGAAATTATGACGATTTCAGTCCGCGCCACGAAACCGTTGTAGAAAATAGTCTGACGAGGCAATGTCCACTTCCTCATATTTGACGACAAATATAACACGCTCAAGAAACTGTACGACCGCAGTACGGAAGATCTTTGGCGCCTCGTTTCGTAACGTATGTCTAATACCCCTAAACCTCGGACTTTAATATCGTGTTACTACACAAAATTTATATTTTTCATACATTTGATGCAGTGGAAAATGTTTGCGAAAGCCACTCAGGTATATTGGAAGTGTATGTTACATGATTGCTACAATCAATTACAATGTGTTTTTCACAAATTTGAGTGGCTATTTCAAGCATTTCTTATTAAACCAAATGTATGGTAAATATAACTGTTTTGTGCAGTGTGTAACAGTATCCTAGTGGGGTTCAGTTTGTCAATTAACTCCAACAGTCCAACAATCCATGTTCAGACGCATAATCGCTGTGCTCGTCTGGAGTACAATATACAACACGTGTACGATGAACAGACAAACAATACGAGTGATTTTGAAGGACATAGATGTGACCTAATAATCGAATCTTATATCCACTAGAACAATTATGAAACATTTACTATTAACAGATAGGTAAAAGATATAGATCGACAATGTTGGGTGGGATTTTAATGTTTAAAAGTTAAGAGAATATCACTTTATAACAAACAACTTTCAAGCTATCTGGTATCGATAATACTTGCGATAGTGTACAAGAGATAACGCTAATCCACATACTTTTATATTATGTTAAAATCTTTTTTAGCTTGTGCAAAGTCCAACTTCTATCATTTGTAATTCTTCTATTGAAAGTATCGCGACATGTGTACATTATTTATAATACTTGAGATAGTATACAAGAGATAACGCCAATCCACACATTATCATATTAATTTGAAATCTTTTTTTGACGCAAAGTCGAACATCTATCATTTGTAATTTTTCTGTTCAAAGTTTGCATCATGTGCACATTATTGATAATACTTGAGATAGTATACAAGAGATAACGCTAATCCACATATTTTTATAGTATTTTACCCTACCTGGCCTGGGGGAAGGCACTTTCCGCCCCCCCCCCCCGCCCCCCCCCCGTTGTTTTTTGCTACGGAACGACAAACAATTGAGAGCTGATACTTCGTGACTTTGCAGCTTACCATATTGGAGTCATTTTGAGCCTATTTGCATGCTCCCGAGCAGGCAATCATCGGTGAATTCAAACTGGCGTCCATGTGGGGTACCAGAAAAGTGACTTTTACGTCAGATTTCTAAAAAATCTGTGCATTTCTGCGTAGAAAAGTGAGTAAACATATTTTATTTCGTATCAGATCATTATTCACTAGTTGTTATACAGTTTTTGCGAAGGTTAATGCTCAAGTAAAAAAAAAAGCGAAAATCGGCCCAAACATGTCATTTTGGAAGATGCTCACCTAGATGGTGACGTCATCATGACGGCCATCTTGGATTTTTTTTACACTTTCTAGTAGAGCTTGACCCAAAGATATAGTGTTGTAAGTTTCAGTTCTTAGCCTCGGGGATAGCAAAAAAATTTAGGGGGGGGGGGCCGGGGGACTTTCTGATCCATCCCAGGCTGCGGTTCACCCCAGATCGCACAGGCCCATCTTAGCTTGCTAAGGGCATTTCACGTTTCACTGAACACTACCCTTAGATTACCGCTGTGATTCGGCATGTATTTCACACGGCGCCATCTATCTAGAGGGAGATAATCCAGTTCGAAAGTTGTTCCCAAAGCATGAGGTCAAATGTCGGCCCCATTTAAACGAGCCAATGAAATTATCTGTATTCAAATATTGCTCAGACATGCAGACGTGTCAGTTTCACGAGGCGCAAGACTGGGGGAGTCTACGCGAGACCAAAACGAAGTTGTGCGAATTAGCTATTTTATTTCTCACTCTAGTGGAGCATGCTTCTTTGTTTATCTTAAGAAAAATCATATTATAAACGGCCTAACATATTTGAAAACAAAATAAAATCGGCGGCAGACCACAGGAAAATGATATGCTTTTGATTTTGTGATGGGGGCACTTCGAGGCCCACCATGGGATCATTTCAATCGATCGCTTTCTGGAGGTGTGTCTTCGTTGTATGAATGTGATTGCACCGATGTCAGATATAACGGGACCAGTCGGATGTGACCATTTGGGAAACGCCCCATTACACTCAGATAGCACCCGTTACCGCATGGCTACGAGCAGAAATTTCTACGTATGATCGTGCCATGCGTTCGGATGATGCACAGGCCAGATAGGGTTAAAATCTTTTTTGACGCAAAGTCGAACTTCTATCATTTGTAATTCTTCTGTTGAAGGTTCGCAACATGTGCACAAAGAGCAACCATATGTCTCTACGGGAAAACTTCCCTCGGCACCTCACATTCAGGCCGGAGAATACGGTGGAATCTCGGACGTAGCCTTAGTATCTCAGCCGCGCATTTATTGCAGATGTTCATGTGGAGAACATATAAATACCCACACGACCCCTAGCACCGGCTTAAGCGGAATTAGAATGTCCGATTGACAGAGTGTGCAGCACACCGGTTACAATCAGGTTCGGATTTGCCACAATATGTTGATGTATTTGAGCGATTGGGTGGTCGAATGAAGATATACACAAAATATAGAATTGTGCCGGGCTGGCAAATCTGTGCGGCGGATTCGAAGAAGGTATTAAGGACCCCCAAAGTCCTAGAGACTGTTCGTGCTCCCTTCCTGCACTTCCGGAAGCCGGGGGCAGTCATATCAATTGAGAGACAGTTTGTGTTTATGAAAGTAACCTGGCAAGTAGAAGATTAGCAGCCGAGAAGCTGCTAAAGTGAGGTATATGGGCATCACCATCATTACTATTCACCAAGAAACAGTTTTGCCCTTGGTCTATCATTTATATCACACAGGAAGTAACATTTTGAAGATAAGAGATTTATGAATCCCTGTGCCTGTGCCTTCCACTTTTGAAAACTGTATATTGAAGTAATGAATAAGTATTTTTTTCAGGTTTCCACGAATCACCGGTTGACCGTATTTTTATTCTTATATTCAAGTGTTGTGTCCTATCAATTTCTTCCCGTCGGGTCGTGATCCAACGTAGAATACTGACAACTCCGGTGTTCCTGGACATCATATCCAATGACGTATTGATCCGTACATTGTCATATTCGTGAAAAACGTGTGAAAATAGAGAAAAGGATGTAGATATCTGGATATGAAAGATAATATTTTCATTTCTGACAAAACTTATATTATAATCACTATATGCATTCAATATATCTATAATATATTTCAGATAACTCCACCATGAGATGAGCGTGCATCTTCTGAAGCTTTAATGAAAGACAACTCACAGCACAAGATTGTGGGAACTACACCTCTCCACAAACAAAGTTATCTTGACAGATGCAATCGAGACAGATCTGAATTGATTCCATAAACACGATTAAACCATGCCAGTATATTAGTGCAGTGTACATCAGTCTCTTTCTCCACGCGTGATTTACCCGGACCGTCATCTTGAGATCAAACATGGTCTCGTGGATCGATCTTGATGGTCAATCCTCTCTTTACAGAAAGGGAGAATAGGGACACTAGAAGTTATGCTAACATATCTTGTTGATATATTCATAGAAAGCAGACGTATGAAACATATCTAGATGGTGAATTTGTTCGGCTTTGGAAGCGGGAAAATTGAACAAGTACAGAGTGGCGCTGATAGATCTAGGCAGTTGTTTACCTATGTGCGCGCATTTTATATAACTTGTTGTTAAGTCATCGATAGTGTAGTATCTTGTTAGAATATTAACCCAATCTGGCGTGGGCTTTTTGGGACGTATCCTGGCCTGGGGGCAAAAACTACATGATAAATTAATAAATATTAATGTGATGTGAAATAAACTAGTTTTTTCCACTTTCCAATAATATCTTTTTCGATATAGTAAAATTTTATGGTCTGGAGTTGTCAGACCCAAATCTCAAATGTTTGATAATTTTTATATTTGATTGAACAATCCTCATATCCTCGTTTGTGCTTCAGCTGATCGCATTCGAGATTATACAAATATTCAATCATGGGAAATAACGCTGTCGTTATCCTTGATTGTAAATTAGTTTCAATTATTGATGCTGTGTGTCAAGCTAGACTTCCGTTTCATGCTCTCATAGATACATCACCTGTTTCAGTTTCGCTCCCATCGATCATGGTAATTATGACTGCCGGACAGTGAATCTATTATTAACATACTGTGATTACACCACGATACTGCCGTTTTATGGGCTTCAGTCAAAACTGTTAGAAACGAAGTCAGAGAGATCAGCAATGGTCACCAGGTTTGGCATGCATGGTTTCGTTGTATAAGTATGTTTGGTTGAATTGTGGTGACTGAAGTTATCGTCTACTGGTGAAATGAAACGATTTTCGTATAGTATTAAGAGCCCATTCATTGCACAAATTCTAAACTGTTCATATTTATTTATCTATACAAAGACAGATAACAAATTTGTTCTATAGCGTATAGAAGTACTGCTCCCATAGACGGAAATTGTACGGATGTATAGAGACTGCATAAAAAGTTGGTATATTGTTTCTAAATGAGTTTCCCAAATTTCTGTACTATTCGGTCAATTTATGCGTACCCTGTAACACATAGAATTGCCCTGCACACAGTGGATAATAAGCTTCGTGCCTTCGCAGGTATAATACAACCAAGTATACGGCCTGAAACAGAGGATAGCATGGAATCATTTCTCTAGCGAAACGCAACCTGTAAATTTGTTAACTAAGAAATGCCTTTAAAAGATCGGTTTGGCCTTATTAAGAAAACACGATTCATTGTGTGAACGTACTGCGCTATGGTACATGTACCATACCTTTGACTATTTCTCTCTGTAATGGTACCGCAGCGGTACACTAATGGTTTTGTGACCCATATGGTGGTGGATGAGTGCCACAGAGCGGACAATCGGTGGTTGTTGTCTACTCTGACACTGCTATTAATGATAAGGCGACGGGTTACCATATATTACCATACCGCTGTGCAAGCTTGTTTTCAGCAACTGGGCGACGTATTAAACCACTAAAGCAGACAGGAATCACCGCAGTCACCAATAGCTTAAAGTAGGTTCGCAATATTATTATTATTGCATTCCCAATAGATCCGGGCTGCGAAAGGACATAAGAAAGACTGTCCGCAAAGTCCGCATAGTCGCGATATTGCCCCTATACACTCGCTAACCAAACCTGAATCATATTCCGGATGGAAGGGGCGGGAGAGAGGGGATGGGGCACTATCATTACTAATTTCACCACAAAACTGCTATCCGTTGGAGTCTTCAGTCAGTTTTGTCCTGGACACGCATATAGATAATGAAACAATATACTTTTATATGGACGTTCCACAAATTACTCTCATTTCATTCTTATATTGAAGTGCTGTACACACAACACAACAAGGCTGACAGCATACCCGTTTCTTCCCGTCGGCTCGTGATTCAACGTTGAAGACATGTACTTACAAGTCAGGTGTCTCTGAACTTCATATCCGGTGATCACATTGATCCGTACATTGTCATGTTCCTGAAGAACGTGTCGGAACCCAGTAAAGGATGTCGTTATTTGAAGAACGTGTCGGAACCCAGTAAAGGATGTCGTTATTTGAAGAACGTGTCGGAACCCAGTAAAGGATGTCGTTATTTGAAGATTAAAGATCATATTTTCATTTCTCAGAAAATATATATTACAATCAATTTATGCATTAGAATCATATGGCTGCTTTTAGTCGCCAGACGTACTTATTCCGGAACTGTGAAAAAAGCCAGGACAATTTTGTGTCAAACAACATCTCATTTCAATCCAAATCATCCCTGACGAAATTTTGGAGACATCCATCTGGTAAATGACGGCGTTAGACGTGAAGTATGTATGGGATGGTTGCGTTTAAAAAGCGGTTTGAATTTATCACATACTAAATGTACGGTGAGTCACTGATCATGTTGATGCAGTCGTTTCAATGTCATCCTAAGTGTATGGTGTTCTATTTGGGCCAAGTTTGCGTCGCGTGGCGACTTTTAGAAACTCGCCACTCGCCACGCGCCGTGGACCTCTCCGGCGCGCGGCGACTGGCGACTTTCTGCTATCTCTTAACCTGCAAAAACTCGCCAGTCGCCACCCGCCGTAAAACACGGCGAGTTTCGCTCTATCTCTTAACCTGGAAAAACTCGCCGCGCGCCACTCGCCGGATGAACCACGGCGCGCGGCGACTGGCGACTTTTGACTTCTGGAATTCTCAGGACTTTTTCTCAAGTGCGCATGCCCGGGGAGCATCAATTATCGGAATATTTTGTTCGAAACATGCTATCATTTAATTTAATTTTAAATCTCTTCCTCGTGCATAAATATACATAATTTCTAATGAATGAACTCTCCAGCTACATCTGATGCTATGTGACTAATTTTGAAGATGTAAGCTATCTGTAATAATTAATATAGTTGTTTTTTGAAACAAGTTCTTTTTAATGCAATACGCATATTGGGCAATCTAATTTTGTCAAATGTGCAGATATTTTTTTATTAAAATACTCGTTATCCGTTTCTGTGCAGAACTTGCATACTCTCGTTATTATCTGCTGGTATATTTTAAAAATTTAACACCAAGACAACATTTTCAATCGTTTTTTCATTCGTTTTATATAAGTGCCTATATATATTTATAAAACAGCATATCGTTTTCAATTCAGGATGAATCGCTTTGAAATTGTTCCTTATTTAAGATACAATAAAGCAGTCGACGCGGGAATTTTGTTTTATAAGATAAAAGCAACGTCAACTAATATGCTGTATGAAATATTAAGAAAGCGAATAGAGCGTCATCGTCATAGTGATTAAAAAAGTAAGAAAAAATGCTAACATTTTCTCTGGATGATTGAATTTCTCTCTTCGTAAGTTTTATGTGAAAAACGAGCGATATATTTGTATAAGATATCCTTTATTGCTGTTTTAATCCATAGAGCGGCTCTTTGTTGGGTTGATATTTCCTGTATCACAAACCCTACAAACTATCAAGACCCTATTTTTAAAGATGAAAAGACGTATTTCTTTCAACAGTTTCCACATTTTTTTGACTTCCTCAAATTCTATGAGATCGCGACTGTGATTTATGATATTGCAACTGCATAATTGATGCTCCTCGGGCATGCGCACTTGAGAAAAAAGTCCTGAGAATTCCAGAAGTCAAAAGTCGCCAGTCGCCGCGCGCCGTGGTTCATCCGGCGAGTGGCGCGCGGCGAGTTTTTCCAGGTTAAGAGATAGAGCGAAACTCGCCGTGTTTTACGGCGGGTGGCGACTGGCGAGTTTTTGCAGGTTAAGAGATAGCAGAAAGTCGCCAGTCGCCGCGCGCCGGAGAGGTCCACGGCGCGTGGCGAGTGGCGAGTTTCACTACAGTCAAAAGTCGCCAGTCGCCGTGCGCCGTGGTTCATCCGGCGAGTGGCGCGCGGCGAGTTTTTCCAGGTTAAGAGATAGAGCGAAACTCGCCGTGTTTTACGGCGGGTGGCGACTGGCGAGTTTTTGCAGGTTAAGAGATAGCAGAAAGTCGCCAGTCGCCGCGCGCCGGAGAGGTCCACGGCGCGTGGCGAGTGGCGAGTTTCTAAAAGTCGCCACGCGACGCAAACTTGGCCCAAATAGAACACCATATAAGTGCCATGTACAGCAGCAATGTTCTCACACATGTAAAGCATGTATTTCTACCTGCGGCACGCAAGTCTACGGGAGGCTCGCGTTTTGTTGTTCTTCTTCTTGTGACTTTTTCAAATACGCATGCGCTAAGGGAGTGTGATCACTGCCACATTTTTCTTTTCAACCTCCGATCTCACATGACAACCCTGTCTTCAGGCACGTTTGAATTATTGCTTCGTTGATTTCCGTTCAGACGTCATTTCTCTTACGTCAACACATAGGAAACTTCAGTCGCTTAAAAGCTGTCGATCGACACATCAGTGTTTGTCAGATATTACCCATTTTCACTGAACAGTATTTACATGTATATGCACTTTAAAGGTGAACTGCAATGCTTTTAATTTTATCTAAAATGTTGCTTATATACATCTTGTCTTATGTGACATAAAATTTTATACGTTTTTGGGGCAAATATGGGGCTTGTCTCTAGAAACAGCTTCATAAGAAAGGGTAGAAGACAACGTCATTCAGTGCTCAAATATATGGCACTCAAACATATTGATGGACCAGGTATTAGACGATCCTGTTTTAGGGTGTTTCATTGGAAACATTCATTTATACTTCTATCCTCTTTCCATTGTCAGCTTCGTTAAGAAGCATTCAAAATTAGTCCCCGTGTATCCTGCATTACATTTGGACCAATAGGCACAATCACAGCGACATATTTCACCAAGGAATACACATTTCCCTTCCAATCATCGAGTGTAGAATAGACAACAAAAATATCGATAGCAAAAATCTCAAGAACAGCTGCTTGCATACACGATTCCGAGGGTCTTGATGGATTGGTTTGGCTTACTTGGGCACCCTATCGTAGTACGGGTATTGCTTATTCAGGGACGAATTCCAAAGGAAAACATGGAGCTACTCAAGGGAACGGCTCGATCAGTGCAAGATTACATACAATAGTGAAGTTTACATCTGGTGAAACATATGCTTTAAGGTGTAACACAATAACTGTGACTCTGAGGGTTGCCATACTCTAGACATCGGACATAGGCATTAGAGGACTCAAGTTGCATTTGAAGCTGAGGTGTTTCCTCTCTTCTACAAGCCGAGTGACTCATATCCTCACAGCATCAACGGATTCTGATCACCACGGAAATGAAAAAAAAGCTGACAGCTTCGATTGACGACAGTTGGCGCGGAATTTCTTTGTAAACGAGGGCTGACTATCGAATGTAGGAGTTGACGCCTACATTTAATTTCGAATGCTGACCCTTGATAATATTTGCTTTATCGATCTTATGCGACTATTCAGCCAGGGACAATAAGTGATGCTGTTTTATTCATTTCCATTGATGCAAAATACTAAAATCGTTTCCGGCTTCTTTGATGTCATATGCGTCAAAATAAATAGGCGAGATAAAAAGGCAATACCTGAGACCGTAAATTCTTCACACTGTATTGACGCTTCCTTTGTAATGACATAAACTAACATGCAGATACTTTTATATTCGAACAACTGAGGCCGTAAAAACAAATTTGGACGCGTAACGGTCTGCCTACAATCATAAACTTTTTACTTTGTCTCAGATGTCATTGCGGAATACTTAATCGATGGCATTTGCTGGACAATAGGCTATATCTAAACAGTAATAGCAGAAGAAGCGGCCTACGGAAGGCGGGCATCATCCATGGAAAGACATCTGATAGCGATAATATGGACACATGGCGAACACAATTGATGGTATTGTTATTATCAAAGCGCATTAGTGCTAAATTAATTTTATTAAATAGACAAGAAAAAATCAGAACGTACGCAAGTTCCGTTGCGTGCATGACTCTCCAAATCTGCCTCATGACCGTAATTTTTGGTCCCACACCTGATATCCGGAGGTCAGTTTTAACCCTATCTGGCCTGGGCTTTTTGGGACCTGTCCAGGCTTGAGGTGGGGGAGGGGGAAGCGATGGCCCTCCCTAATTATTCTTCTTACCCCTTGAGCTTGGTGGCTCAAACTACCACACCATACCCTTGGGTCAAGCTCTACCAGAAAATGTAAAAACAAAATCCAAGATGGCCGCTTTGATGACGTCACAGTAACGTCATTTTCAAAAACGACATTCGGTCGAATTTTCCGAATTTTTTATTTATGCAACTTCTCCGCAAAAACTGCCTGATAAATTAGTAAATATTAATGTGATGTGAAATAAAATAGTTTTTGCCCACTTTTCATCGCGGAAAAGCAGACATTGAAGAAATATGACAAAAACATCACTTTTCTGGTACCCGACGTTGCCGCCATCTTGAATTTACCCATGATCCTCTGCTTGGGGGTTATGCAAATAAGCTCAAAATGACCCCAATATGATAAACAATCAAGTCAAGGAGTTTCAGCTCTCCATTTTTTGTCGTTCCGGAGATAGCGGAGAAAGTTTGGTATGGGGGGGGGGGCATTTTGCCCCCGACCCCCCGGCCTGGTAGGGTTAACAGGTTATATAACACCAATCTAGATCTGAAAATACTCCTCTGGACCACCAGCTAGATAACGGCACCCCACAGGGCAGCGTCATAAGCCCCACCCTTTTTAACATCCTGATTAATGGCCTGGCCAACGAAATTGACACAAAACATCCTGAAATTGAACAATCACTTTTTGCTGACGATGCTGCCATGTGGAAATCGGCTGGCTCGATAAAAAAATTAACAAGTATAATGCAAAGGGTACTGAATACAGTCAGCGATTGGGCCGATAAATGGGGATTCAAATTTTCAGCTGTCAAAACTACCGGTGTGCTATTCTCAAATAAACAGAACACAGACATCACGCTATCACTAGGAGGACAGAAAATCGAGTTTAAGAATAGTGTCAAATACCTAGGTATGATATTCGACCGAAAACTCACTTGGAAAGACCACATTGACCAATTAATTATTCGGTGTAACAAAGACCTGAACCTTATGAGGTGCGTATCGGGTACCAACTGGGGGGCCAATAAACTTAGCTTAATCAAATTATATCAAACACTCATCAGATCCAAAATAGACTATGGTTCAATCGCGTATCAATCAGCATGCAAGACCCATTTGAAAAGAATAGACAGCATTCAGTATTCGGCCTTAAAAATAGCCACCGGGGCGTTCAAAGGAACTCCTTTATGTAGTCTACAAATAGAAACTAATGAAAAACCCTTACATTTAAGACGAGAAGAGCTGTCAATGAAATATGCAGGGAAAACAATAGCCAAGGGCGAAAGCCACCCAGGCCACAACATTTTTGGCCCAAAAACCGAATACGAATTCCTAAAAACAAAATGGGAAAAAGACTCTGCACCACTCGGTTACACGATAGAACGATTATTCGAAGAACACGACATTCCAATCTCTCGTATCTCTGACACTGACAAGGTCAATAGACCACCATGGCAACTAATCACACCACACGTGGACACGAATATACATAGCTACATCACCAAACGGGACAACCCAGAGCATATAAGGGTCACTGCCCTCGAATATATTGACACACATTGGAAAAATCGCTTGAAAATATATACAGACGGCTCCAAAAACACAAGTCACAATACAGGTTCTGCATTCGTTATTCCAGAACTTGACATTCACGAAGGTTTCAAACTACCAGACAATATGTCTGTATACACCACTGAATTAGTCGCCATAATCAAGGCCCTCGAATGGGTTCTCCAGAACCGACCGGTTTCCACCGTTATTCTTAGTGATTCCTTAAGCGGGCTGGTATCTATAGAGAACTCCAAATCCGACAGCAGACCTGACCTCATACACGAAATAGGAATTCTATGTACACAAATAAGAGACAATGACATTGACGCCATCTTAGCATGGATTCCCGCCCACGTGGACATTAGGGGAAACGAAGCCGCCGATAGGACAGCCAAAGATAGTCTCACCAAAACTGCACCTGACGTGCATATAGGACTAGGAACCAAAGAACTGAATTCCATCATTAGAACCAGAATAGATAGTAAATGGGGAAAAGAATGGAACGAAGAAAACCGAGGTAGATGGCTACATAGTATTCTAGATAAGGGGAAAAGACAGAGTTGTGGATTCCAGCTAGACAGCAAACGTGACGACCGCATCATCACAAGATTAAGACTAGGCAAAACCGGACTTAAATCACATCTGTCCATGCTTCTGAAAAACACCTCACCACTCTGTACCGCATGCAACAATGTAGAAGAAACAATAGAACATGTCCTACTTGAATGCCCAAAACACTACCCACAACGCGAGGCACTTAGAAACGAATTAAAAAAACTCAACACTCCCTTAACATTACCAGCGATATTAAACCCTAAGCCCCCCATTAGAAAACAGGTATTCAAGTCCTTAATAAATTTTATCAAAACTGCTGGCTATTATTCCAGTATCTAACACTACCCCCGTGCATGCGCATCACTAACTATGTCAGCATTGGCCTAAATTTATCTTTTGGAATAAAATATAGGCAATGTGGGCACCGGAGATACCATGTTCCGTGTGGGCCGGTTGCCACATTAGTCTCAAAAACCGGAGGCCAAGACCAATCAACATCCCTGCGACAATATTGGCCAAAATTTCTCTTTTGGAATAAAATATAGGCAATGTGGGCACCGGAGATACCATGTTCCGTGTGGGCCGGTAACCACATTCGTCTCTAAAACCTAAAGGCCGCTACCAATTCAACAATCAAGGACATAAATCAGTAGCACACATCCAAGAAACAACCACGCACACGAATAATGTCACTCACAAAAAAGGAATACTAATTTCTTCAATTGTGTTCCCTTACCTCCAACCCTCGTTAACGAATGTTAACCGCCCGGTTTTCTAGCAGGGGCAGAAGACTGGAGGTTATATCAAGCATTCACATTTGGCCTTAATTATAATAATATTGTTATTTATAATATTTAGTACCTAATTAGTTATTGTTATTGTGTGACTTAGATCACGATAGTGCCAGTCGGTGGCAAAATATAACACCAGAAACAAAAAACTACAAACACTTCTATTCTTTGTAATACAGGCACAGAACACTGAAGAACACAGACGAGGAAGACCAGCATTAAAACAGAACACCGATGACGACAAATATTATAAAACAGCACCATGGTGGACAAAGAGTAAAAACAGAAGACGGATGACAATCACAAGAATGCCAACATCGCCGCACAACAAGAAACGTCCAGAAACAGAACACCACATCCTAGACCACACCGACACGCTACCCCATAGATGACACCGAACAGACACCTTAACACAGAATATGTTCCTTTGACTT
>JAVTVY010045877.1:0-21718 GCA_036873755.1 Hanleya hanleyi
GATTATTGTCTGTATAGACCACGAATTCGGCTCCGATCAAATAATCCCGATATTTCTCAGTTATGGCCCATTTCAGTCCTAACAGCTCAAGCTTCATGCTGGAGTAATTCTGCATATTTCTTTCTGCTGGTCTCAATGCACGACTCGCATACGCTATGACAACGGGTCCGTCTTCCTGTTTCTGCGAGAGAACTGCTCCCAACCCAAAGTGGCTGGCGTCAACTTCAAGTGCGAATGATCTGGTGAAGTCCGGATATCCGAGAACCGGTGATGAGGTAAGTTTTTCCTTTAATGTACGAAATGCTGTCTCACAGTTTTCATCCCACACGAACTTGGACGGTGCATTCGAAGGTTTTGTTCCACCCTTTCTTTTACCTTTCGGAGAATCCCTGGTGAGCTGGTGCAGTGGGGCAGCGATCTTTGCGAAATCTCGCACAAACCGTCTATAGTAACCCGCGAGGCCAAGGAATTGTCTCACTTGGCGCTCATTCTTTGGAGTGGGACACTCACTAACTGCCGTAATCTTGTCAGGGTCAGGGGAAACACCTTTCTCCGAAACTACATGGCCAAGGTAACGAGACTCCTCCTGAAACAAGTGGCACTTTGTGGGTTTCACCTTGAGGTTTAGTTCTTTAAGACGGTTAAGTACCATGTCAAGCCGGTCAATGGTTTCTTCGAATGTGGATCCAAACACCAGAATGTCATCGAGATAAATCAAGAGTGTTCGAAAGTTTTGGTCACCAAATGCCTTGTCCATTATTCTCATAAATGTCGCAGGGGCGTTACAAAGCCCGAAAGGCATTCGAGTGTACTCGTATAGTCCCCCGGTGCCTATACGAAAAGCGGTCTTCTCTCGATCAACCTCTGCCACCGACACTTGATGAAAGCCATGGGCGAGGTCCAGACTGCAGAAAAACTTTGCTCCCTGAAGAACATCTAGAGCCTCCTCAATCCGTGGTAACGGATAAGCATCCTTTGCTGTTTTGGCATTGAGGGCTCGGTAATCCACGCACATACGTAACTGGCCACTCTTCTTCTTAACGAGGACAACAGGTGAGGAATAAGGACTATATGATTCCCTGATGACTCCCATCTCAAGTGACTTCTTTATGTACTCCCGGACTTCATCCCAATGGTGCGGAGGGATCCTTCGATGCGGGACTTTGATTGGACGGTCATCAATAGTTATAATCTTGTGCTCCACCAAGTCACAATGCCCAATATCCTCATCCGTTTTACTGAAAACGCCCTGGTGATTTGACAGAGTTTGTAGAAGCTTCTGGTATTGTTCAGCATCTAACCCCTTTCCAATATCCATTTTGGATGCTAGTTGCTCTATATCGGGTGCCAATGATGTACTAACTCCAGCTTCCTCGATGTTCACTTCACAGAAGCTTATTTCACGACAATCAAGTGTCTGACCAGATGCATCCTCCAAAACAGCAATGGGGGTTCTGGGTTGCAAGTAGATGTCCTTATCCCCAAAGTTGGCCAGTTGAATGGGTACCCTGCCAGTGGAATTCACGCTTACCAAACCTCTACCTGTCATAATTCCAGCTGGCAATGAATGAATATGAACGTCATGTCGCTCGATAAGGGCATGATATGTTGTTCCAGGATTTGCCGCCTTCACAGTTCCCTCTATGACCTTGACAGTCCGTGCTGGGATGAGCACCGGGCCTCTTCCTGCAACTCTGACGCGGTGGACGTTATTTCTGGTAGTATTTACCTCTTGATATAGGGCCAGAACTTGAGCCCACAGAGCAGCTTCTCTGTTTTCTGAGCTGTTCTGATATAACTCACTAGAGAGATTCTGTTTCAAATGTCTCAACACATTGGAACCTATTACCCCAGGTACCAATCTCTTTCTCTTCTCCATCGATTCTCCTACCGGATCTTTGACTACCAGGAATCCCATGTCGGGAAACACCTGTCCAAAAGCATACAAGTCCAACTCCACATATCCTAGATAAGGGATTTCCAAGCCATGGGCTCCAGTTATTCGGATAAAGGAAGAAACATCAACTAGCTCCCCTTCCTTTGCCAACTGCTCCCTAAAGAAGGAT
This sequence comes from Hanleya hanleyi, assembly GCA_036873755.1. Taxonomy (NCBI): domain Eukaryota; kingdom Metazoa; phylum Mollusca; class Polyplacophora; order Lepidopleurida; family Hanleyidae; genus Hanleya; species Hanleya hanleyi. The sequence goes on from JAVTVY010045877.1 coordinate 2,067, forward strand.
TCCGTTACGGTGGACACTTGGGCTCCCGTGTCAAGGAGACAACTGACGGACGCTGGACCGAGCTTCACTGTCACGACTGGACATTCTCCAACGGCCTTCTGCATCCATGAGCCTTCCAATATACCTTTGGTTGGTAGGCCTGCTGTGTGGCTCTCCACAGCAGGCGATCCTAGTTTAAATGCGCAGGGTTGGGACGGCCGGATTCCGCTGTGGAATCCCGCTGTGGGCAGTCCCTCTTTAGATGGTTCGTCGATTGGCAAGTATAACAAGCTCGCTTCCTATAGGAACGGCCACTTTCTAGCCCCTTGAAGGCCCTCTCCAGTTTATCGATCTGCTCTTGTTGAGACTTTATTTTCTGTCCTTGCTGCTTGATGAGAGTCTCAGCATCACTTTCAGTGGCTACTTCATGAAGTTGGACTTTTTTCGGTTTGATTTGCTGAGCGTCCGTGTTCACATCCAACCACATGATGGTCCTGTCCCTCATTTCGAAGAAGCTTAAATCTGGGGATTCGGTATTCAACCTCCTTAATTCCCGTCGGAGCCCTTCATCACGTACCGCTTCAGCGAGACGTCCCTTGAGATTACTTTCCCTGCAGGCAGCAAATGAACCATCGTGCTGAATGATCTGGTCATACAGATCAAGAAGTTCTAGAGAGCAGCTAAGCAGGTCCTCAGATTCACTCTGGCGATACGAGAAGAATCGTTGTTGCAGCATAGCCAGGCTGTCTCCATCTCCGAATACTTTCAGCAGTGTGGTGAGAATTTTTTCTGGATCTTCCCACTCAGTACCACGGCCAGTGATTTCCCTTCGTGCATTGCCAGTGAGATGCTCAATGATATATAGAGCCTGTTCATTCGGTGCCATTTTACGTGTAGCAAGGTGGGCTCGCATATCGTATACCCAATCACGTATTTTCTGGTCACTGCTGCGGCCACTAAAGCGGTCTATCTTCCTGGAAGAGTTAACAATGATTGGACGACCACTAGCTTCGGCGTTCAGACGATCTGATCTATAATTTGACTCTCGAAGCTCCCTCTGTCGCCTCACCATATTGTCTATCTCTTGGTGGGCTCCGATTAGCTCACCTTCCGTCGATTTGAGTTTCCCTTCTGAGGCCTTAAGATGCAGCTTGGCTTCCCCCAATTGCCTCCTCAAATCAGCGATTTCGTCTTCCATTTTTTTTTTTTTTTCCTATATTAAATTTGCAATCTGTCCCATTTCAAATTCAGTTGACTACGCAGTAGTATTAATGGGAATAGATTATATGGCAAATTTATCAATATACAATATAGCTTCTCAAACATGAAAAGAAATTGATATCAACCCCATCATAATCATATTGATACAGTTTGCATGGAGTACCTATGCTGAAATTAAAAACAGAAATCAGAATGTTTTTACTTAACACACAGTTCATGGATATCATTGATTTTCAATTCCGGGAACCATCCATCATCAGGGGGTGGAAAATCTGTGGCTTGTTTCTGTCCAGCTCCGATTGGTTGCTATGGTGACCATATCCTGTCGGCGACGCCAATTTGTGACACGAGGAATCGACACAACACAGGTGATGAAGTCCAATGGTCCATTTATTACAATGTTCATCCGCAACTAACACCAGGATCAAAACCCTGCCGATGGAAGATATACAAGAAGTATATTAGCAAACATTTCAAAATGTAAATTTATACTACTAATGAAGTGTTACGTCTAGTCTTCCATACAAGTGTTATATACTTTAGGAATAACACCGTATTGCCATTATGTGGCGAGAACAGGTTGGCTTCTTTTCATGCTTATTAACGTGAAATGTGCGAAAAGATAATAAAATACAGTAACGGTACTTAGACTGAATACGCGACAATAAATGAATTGATATTCCTTAGAATTACTGCGCGACAATATCAGATTCAATGCGCGACAATATCAGATTCAATGCAGGAGAATATCAGATTCAATGCACGACAATATATTCTAACACAAATAATCAATTACATGGAATGCAATAACAGTTATAATATATCAAATTAGAAATCATTAAATCAGTTGAACAATTAATTGTGGAACGCAATGATTTAGATATAAAATTCAGTCACATCTGTCAAACATTCATATGATGACTCACCCCCGATAGTGGAGTACACGTTCCCTGTCAACACTACAGAACAGTGATCTCATGGGTGTCCATCGCCACCAACTCCTGACAATCAAATTAATTAAACTCTATGTCAATCAACTGTTTACCCTTTGTTTCCAATCATTATTATTACAGTTGTTGGTAAAATAAATTGAGTTCATCACAATTGAATCCAAATTAATTATTAAAGAAGATATCCTGTATGCTCGATTAGTCCATTTACAGTGAGCGCATTTCCAATAAACAATTTGACATACAGAAGTTGTGTCCCTTGTTATGTTTATCAACTCCAACGTATACATCTAACACTGTGGACGATTACATTTAATTACGTCATCGGTATACAAAAGCTTTCGGCCATATTACTTATACAATGCATCTGACATAAATTCAATCAGTAAACATTATAGTGTTTTGCGTTATTTACATCTAAGTTGACAGATCCCACAAACGGGGAAATTATGCACAGACAAGAGTCTGGGGTTATGCTACATTCTCCGACAGTAATGAACTGAGTAACCTTCCATATTACGCGATACAGTGTTACGAGACAGCACAGGCTACACAATTTAGCATGCAACAGAAATACGTCGTCAACAAGTTACAAAGTAATATTGTTTCACTGAATATAAATCAGAACATTCTTCGTAACATAGCGTCATATTTACCTCAAAAATACAGTCTTGTCTCGTATTCTGAATCGAATTTAGGGTCTGTAAGTTAAGCAGATCTATGCAGCGTGCTGATCTCTCCATATCACAACGCACGTTTTGAATCAATCGCCTGTTCGATGAACTAGGTCACACAGATGTTCTGGAATTCATGGCGAGGCTCTAGACAAGTGGGTCTCGCTGTCGGGAGAGTGACTTTAATTGCTGTACCAATTTCGCCCGTCACACACTCCCCCGCTTTACCATTGCCGTCTCTGGCAATGACATAGTTAAGTATTACGATTAAGTGACACACCCGCTACGAGCTGGGCAAGGAGCAGATGTGTCTTAGCCATATCAGCAATTGTCTGTTGATCTACAAGGGGTGGACTATCAGAGGCCACCTCTTCTCGTACTGCTCCACGAGGTAAGTTATGCGGGTTGGGGTGTTTACCCGCCGTAACACGTGTCGTGCGTCTGATTCCAGCATGTCCGCGAACATCCACTGCAGGTTCTACAACCTCAGGTTCAACTGGATCCGACTCTTCCACTTCGTATGTGGTATCACCAGTATCTTCAGGCTCCCCCACTTCAAGGATGTTACCAGGTTCACCGACCACACCACCCGACTCTTGACGAGCTTCAGGATCTCTGACATCCTGCACAGTTTCCGCAGGTCTTTCGACTTGGGGGCTAGCCACATCCCTGTGCTTCACCGACGTCCTATCCTGTTTTCCTATGAAGTCCTCTATATGGTCATCCAGGCTGCCATATACTTCATACTCAACATCCTCGTCATCACTGGAATCCGTGGTGTCACTGACTACTGGCTCATCCTTTGGTACTTCAGCCTCGGGGTGTATATCTCCTGCCAACATTTTGGCCTCCAAGATGTCTCGCCTGTTCACTGTCTTGCGATGACCAGGTAACCCAGATTGCTCTACAAGGTAAGTATGTCCCTCAGGACTCATTCGCTTCATCACGCGATATGGAGTCGAGTCCCAGAAATCTTGAATTTTGTTCCTGCCTCGCACTGATCGATTACGAAGGAATACTCGGGCTCCCACTGGCAAGTCCGTATTCTGAGCACCTTTGTCCAGACGTTTATTCCGGCGAAGAGCCTCCTTTTCTGTCTTAGCAGAGGCTGAACTGAATGCTTTTGTTAGCCGCTGTTGATGTTCGCCAACCCATTCATCGATAGCATCACCATTGTTGGCTGCTCTGCCCTCTGGAAATTCACCGGACAGCAGGCAATCAATTGGCAGTCGGGGCTCCTGCCCGAAGAACAAGAAATATGGTGCATAACCTGTTGAAGCATGAGGTGTCACGTTGTAGGAATAAACAAGTTCAGGCAAGTATTCGGGCCATTTGCGCTTCTGATCAGCAGGGAGTGTCCGTAGCCTGTCGTGGAGTGTTCTATTCATTCGCTCGCACTGACCATTTCCTTCCGGATGGTATGGTGTAGTCCGGCTTTTAGAGATGTTATAGGTCTTGCATAATTCCTGGATCACTCGGCTTTCGAAATTTCGCCCCTGGTCGCTATGGAGTCGAAGAGGGATCCCGAACCTGACAAACCAATCTTTAACAAGAACTTTTGCTGTTGTCCTGGCTTGTTGGTCTTTCGTTGGAATTGCTTGACTGAACTTAGTAAAGACATCTGTCAATACCAAGACGTTCTCCATCCCGTTACTTGCACGTTCCAGTACAGAATAGTCCATAGAGAGGACTTCCAATGGCCTACTGGCAATAAGGTTCCCGACTGACGAATGAAGTTTCTTCCCGGATTTGGCTAGAGTGCAGCGCTGGCACTGCTGACAATACGTAGCCACGTCACAGTTTATGGTTGGCCAGTATGCTCTGGTCTGCAGGAGTGCTAGTATCCGCTCCTGTCCCTGATGACCATTGTCATCGTGTACGGCTTTCAAGACACGCTGTTTTAAGCTTTCTGGAACAATAAGCTGTTGGATTTCCTTGCCTGTGCTCTTGATGATTCTGTACATAACACCATCTCTCTCTGTTAGACGATGCCATGACCGAAGTAATTTACGGGTGGTCTTGTTCTCCTTCCTGAGTTGTCGAACAGATGGCTGGCTTTTTCTGTCCCAGAAGGTTTTGAGTCTGAAAATCGATTCATCTGCAGACTGTAGTCTAATCAACTCATCCTTGGAAATTGACGGAAACGTAGATGTGGTGCCTTGGGGACTCATCTGGACCTCCTCCTGCACTACATCTTCCAAGTGCTCGTGGATCCTACTTATCAAAACTCTGGGTAAAGGGGTTGATGACGCCAAACTCCTCATGTCGCAGGTGATGGATTCAAACCTCGTTGTTCTGGGCTCCCTTGTATGTGTCTCCTTTCGACTCAGTGCGTCCGCATTCGCGTTGCTCTTGCCAGAGCGGTACTTCACTTCAAATCGAAAGTTCGCTAGTTCTGCTGCCCATCTGGCCTCAGTTGCTCCCAGCTTCAGAGTCGACTGTATGTAGCTCAAGGGATTATTGTCTGTATAGACCACGAATTCGGCTCCGATCAAATAATCCCGATATTTCTCAGTTATGGCCCATTTCAGTCCTAACAGCTCAAGCTTCATGCTGGAGTAATTCTGCATATTTCTTTCTGCTGGTCTCAATGCACGACTCGCATACGCTATGACAACGGGTCCGTCTTCCTGTTTCTGCGAGAGAACTGCTCCCAACCCAAAGTGGCTGGCGTCAACTTCAAGTGTGAATGATCTGGTGAAGTCCGGATATCCGAGAACCGGTGATGAGGTAAGTTTTTCCTTTAATGTACGAAATGCTGTCTCACAGTTTTCATCCCACACGAACTTGGACGGTGCATTCGAAGGTTTTGTTCCACCCTTTCTTTTACCTTTCGGAGAATCCCTGGTGAGCTGGTGCAGTGGGGCAGCGATCTTTGCGAAATCTCGCACAAACCGTCTATAGTAACCCGCGAGGCCAAGGAATTGTCTCACTTGGCGCTCATTCTTTGGAGTGGGCCACTCACTAACTGCCGTAATCTTGTCAGGGTCAGGGGAAACACCTTTCTCCGAAACTACATGGCCAAGGTAACGAGACTCCTCCTGAAACAAGTGGCACTTTGTGGGTTTCACCTTGAGGTTTAGTTCTTTAAGACGGTTAAGTACCATGTCAAGCCGGTCAATGGTTTCTTCAAATGTGGATCCGAACACCAGAATGTCATCGAGATAAATCAAGAGTGTTCGAAAGTTTTGGTCACCAAATGCCTTGTCCATTATTCTCATAAATGTCGCAGGGGCGTTACAAAGCCCGAAAGGCATTCGAGTGTACTCGTATAGTCCCCCGGTGCCTATACGAAAAGCGGTCTTCTCTCGATCAACCTCTGCCACCGACACTTGATGAAAGCCATGGGCGAGGTCCAGACTGCAGAAAAACTTTGCTCCCTGAAGAACATCTAAAGCCTCCTCAATCCGTGGTAACGGATAAGCATCCTTTGCTGTTTTGGCATTGAGGGCACGGTAATCCACGCACATACGTAACTGGCCACTCTTCTTCTTAACGAGGACAACAGGTGAGGAATAAGGACTATGTGATTCCCTGATGACTCCCATCTCAAGTGACTTCTTTATGTACTCCCGGACTTCATCCCAATGGTGCGGAGGGATCCTTCGATGCGGGACTTTGATTGGACGGTCATCAATAGTTATAATCTTGTGCTCCACCAAGTCACAATGCCCAATATCCTCATCCGTTTTACTGAAAACGCCCTGGTGATTTGACAGAGTTTGTAGAAGCTTCTGGTATTGTTCAGCATCTAACCCCTTTCCAATATCCATTTTGGATGCTAGTTGCTCTATATCGGGTGCCAATGATGTACTAACTCCAGCTTCCTCGATGTTCACTTCACAGAAGCTTATTTCACGACAATCAAGTGTCTGACCAGATGCATCCTCCAAAACAGCAATGGGGGTTCTGGGTTGCAAGTAGATGTCCTTATCCCCAAAGTTGGCCAGTTGAATGGGTACCCTGCCAGTGGAATTCACGCTTACCAAACCTCTACCTGTCATAATTCCAGCTGGCAATGAATGAATATGAACGTCATGTCGCTCGATAAGGGCATGATATGTTGTTCCAGGATTTGCCGCCTTCACAGTTCCCTCTATGACCTTGACAGTCCGTGCTGGGATGAGCACCGGGCCTCTTCCTGCAACTCTGACGCGGCGGACGTTATTTCTGGTAGTATTTACCTCTTGATATAGGGCCAGAACTTGAGCCCACAGAGCAGCTTCTCTGTTTTCTGAGCTGTTCTGATATAACTCACTAGAGAGATTCTGTTTCAAATGTCTCAACACATTGGAACCTATTACCCCAGGTACCAATCTCTTTCTCTTCTCCATCGATTCTCCTACCGGATCTTTGACTACCAGGAATCCCATGTCGGGAAACACCTGTCCAAAAGCATACAAGTCCAACTCCACATATCCTAGATAAGGGATTTCCAAGCCATGGGCTCCAGTTATTCGGATAAAGGAAGAAACATCAACTAGCTCCCCTTCCTTTGCCAACTGCTCCCTAAAGAAGGATTCCGTTACGGTGGACACTTGGGCTCCCGTGTCAAGGAGACAACTGACGGACGCTGGACCGAGCTTCACTGTCACGACTGGACATTCTCCAACGGCCTTCTGCATCCATGAGCCTTCCAATATACCTTTGGTTGGTAGGCCTGCTGTGTGGCTCTCCACAGCAGGCGATCCTAGTTTAAATGCGCAGGGTTGGGACGGCCGGATTCCGCTGTGGAATCCCGCTGTGGGCAGTCCCTCTTTAGATGGTTCGTCGATTGGCAAGTATAACAAGCTCGCTTCCTATAGGAACGGCCACTTTCTAGCCCCTTGAAGGCCCTCTCCAGTTTATCGATCTGCTCTTGTTGAGACTTTATTTTCTGTCCTTGCTGCTTGATGAGAGTCTCAGCATCACTTTCAGTGGCTACTTCATGAAGTTGGACTTTTTTCGGTTTGATTTGCTGAGCGTCCGTGTTCACACCCAACCACATGATGGTCCTGTCCCTCATTTCGAAGAAGCTTAAATCTGGGGATTCGGTATTCAACCTCCTTAATTCCCGTCGGAGCCCTTCATCACGTACCGCTTCAGCGAGACGTCCCTTGAGATTACTTTCCCTGCAGGCAGCAAATGAACCATCGTGCTGAATGATCTGGTCATACAGATCAAGAAGTTCTAGAGAGCAGCTAAGCAGGTCCTCAGATTCACTCTGGCGATACGAAAAGAATCGTTGTTGCAGCATAGCCAGGCTGTCTCCATCTCCGAATACTTTCAGCAGTGTGGTGAGAATTTTTTCTGGATCTTCCCACTCAGTACCACGGCCAGTGATTTCCCTTCGTGCATTGCCAGTGAGATGCTCAATGATATATAGAGCCTGTTCATTCGGTGCCATTTTACGTGTAGCAAGGTGGGCTCGCATATCGTATACCCAATCACGTATTTTCTGGTCACTGCTGCGGCCACTAAAGCGGTCTATCTTCCTGGAAGAGTTAACAATGATTGGACGACCACTAGCTTCGGCGTTCAGACGATCTGATCTATAATTTGACTCTCGAAGCTCCCTCTGTCGCCTCACCATATTGTCTATCTCTTGGTGGGATCCGATTAGCTCACCTTCCGTCGATTTGAGTTTCCCTTCTGAGGCCTTAAGATGCAGCTTGGCTTCCCCCAATTGCCTCCTCAAATCAGCGATTTCGTCTTCCATTTTTTTTTTTTTTTTTCCTATATTAAATTTGCAATCTGTCCCATTTCAAATTCAGTTGACTACGCAGTAGTATTAATGGGAATAGATTATATGGCAAATTTATCAATATACAATATAGCTTCTCAAACATGAAAAGAAATTGATATCAACCCCATCATAATCATATTGATACAGTTTGCATGGAGTACCTATGCTGAAATTAAAAACAGAAATCAGAATGTTTTTACTTAACACACAGTTCATGGATATCATTGATTTTCAATTCCGGGAACCATCCATCATCAGGGGGTGGAAAACTTGTGGCCTGCTTCTATCCAGCTCCGCTTGGTTCTGCTTAATACACAGTTCATGGATACCATCGATTTTCAATTCCGGGAACCATCCATCATCAGGGGGTGGAAAATCTGTGGCTTGTTTCTGTCCAGCTCCGATTGGTTGCTATGGTGACCATATCCTGTCGGCGACGCCAATTTGTGACACGAGGAATCGACACAACACAGGTGATGAAGTCCAATGGTCCATTTATTACAATGTTCATCCGCAACTAACACCAGGATCAAAACCCTGCCGATGGAAGATATACAAGAAGTATATTAGCAAACATTATAGTGTTTTGCGTTATTTACATCTAAGTTGACAGATCCCACAAACGGGGAAATTATGCACAGACAAGAGTCTCCCGTCTGGGGTTATGCTACATTCTCCGACAGTAAATGAACTGAGTAACCTTCCATATTACGCGATACAGTGTTACGAGACAGCACAGGCTACACAATTTAGCATGCAACAGAAATACGTCGTCAACAAGTTACAAAGTAATATTGTTTCACTGAATATAAATCAGAACATTCTTCGTAACATAGCGTCATATTTACCTCAAAAATACAGTCTTGTCTCGTATTCTGAATCGAATTTAGGGTCTGTAAGTTAAGCAGATCTATGCAGCGTGCTGATCTCTCCATATCACAACGCACGTTTTGAATCAATCGCCTGTTCGATGAACTAGGTCACACAGATGTTCTGGAATTCATGGCGAGGCTCTAGACAAGTGGGTCTCGCTGTCGGGAGAGTGACTTTAATTGCTGTACCAATTTCGCCCGTCACAATCTCATAAGTCCAAACATGGCACAGACATATTTATTTGACACGTGAAATTCTACCGATCGGCTCCGACGCATCAAGGATTTTGAGCATGCACTTGATTCTGCGGGGGTACTATTTATTACCAAATTGCACAAAAGAGTTCCAAAAAGGTCACTTCAAACATCACTTGACCAAGTGCAGCTAAAAACGTTTGGTGGAACACAACTTGAGATTTTTTTTAAGTGCACTTGGTCAAGTGCGAAAATTGCCCTTGAAAAAGTCAAGTCAAGTGAGGTTTCATGAAATCGGCCCCAGGCATATGTGGTATAAATTTGGACAATGTAGATATAATCCTTCGTGAAATATTGTATTAATTAGAATCTGACCTGATAAAATAGGTCAAGGTCAGTCATCTTCAGCACATCTCTGGACCATCGCCAAATGTATACATAGTATTACTTTGGAAAGCCTAGCTATATTTCTTCGTGTTCTGGGAAGAAATCTCCAGAAGACTGACAAGGAGTGGGAAAATTTGATTAATCAGATTAAATCCTCCTTAAATGTCGGACGAATTTGTGAATTTAGCTCAGACAAATGGTAAACTGATTTCATTTTGTTCATCCTCAGTTCACCTCCTACAGTCAGAAAAAACACCGACAGTTTAGGAACTCTGACAATGAGAAAATGAGTCCTGTGTGAACTATTTTCTTGCGTTCATTTCCTTCCAGCTGCCTTTCGACACGCCGTTTCCATATTTAATCGACTGGACATTGTGGTAAACAACGCCGGAATCGCCAAGGAAAAGAGATGGGAGCAAATGATCCAAGTTAACTTGGTATGGTAGTTTTCTATCACTTTTTTTATACCCCCTCTGTCATCGTGTGCATGGGTATTGCCGCTGCTATGTACGTCTGTTCATCTGTCATTTTCCCTTGTGCACGTGATGTGTCGTATGTAAAAGTACTTCGTGGTGTCATGTTACAGAGCCTGAAAAACAAGTTCGCAAAAAAAGGTGATGAGTTAGAGCCATCAACTTATTTCATCAACGCCTTTAAATACACCTTTAAAGGTGAGGAGACATGAGTGCAAAAATTAGACCAGCAATCAAATAGAATTGCGCCAGACTTCTTTGCGCCCCGATATGCATAAACTGCGGTCCATGAGCTGCGGTGTATGTGAATGCTATTCAGTGTTTACTTACAGTTACACCAAAGCTTTGGCGCGCCTCAAATCGGTTATGTATATGTTTTTAAAGCACAAGTCTATCAAAAATAGGTGAGATTGACCTATTTTATCTGGGTCACTTTGTCAAATTTCTCCATTCATCTCTGGCTGCTTATTACCACCATATTTCCATTATGATAAGGCACAGGTTTACTAACACTAGACACACATCAGGTCACAAACTACAGTACAAGTTGTCCTTGGGGTAGGCCCTATTGTCATCACGTGTGTATGTATTTTCATCCATCTTTGCTTTCTCATTACCATCATATCTCAAGAATGAATATGCCCAGGTACATCAAACGTACATCACATATGCATTCGGTCACAAAACAGAAGCCTATCTGAGATCGATCCGTGTTTGGGGTCACCTGGTTAGATTATGTAAATTTGTCACCATTTATTATTTTAAAAAATGACTGCCTGGGAGACCCAAACTGGCATAACACTTGTATGTGGTCATAGAGCAGTAATGTATCAAAAGGTGAGATTGATATATTGGTTTGGGGGAGTCGCTGGGTCAAAGTTATTCCTTTTGTCATCTATTGATTTTGCCAAGCTGACCTTACACTGGACACATACCTGGGCTTCAGCCAAAATTGGAATTCAGTATTGTGCCCATGCGTATATGTACGTACATGTATTTGGCCAATTGTGTCTATTAATATGATTACCACAATGTCTCAAGGATATACAAACTTAAATCACATAGGCATGTGATCATGGTACAAGCACCTTATATAAAAAGTTGTCAGATTGACCTGTATTTTCTGATTCACTTCTTGGTTAAACTGTCAGTTTTGTTACCAATTGCTTGTTGCTATCAACTGCATGTTCGTCAACCACGGCCGTATTTTAATAAGGCCAAGGCCGAGGGTTTCTCAGTGCTTTGCATTATTCAGGTTATATAATTAAACGCAAAACTAAAAGGGTGGGGAAAGCGATGTCGGCGTACTGACAAAAAATCATATGACCCCACAGGCAAATACGCTGAGTGCATATCAAAAGTGATCCATGTGGTGATTTGTATTCCAGCCACGCTTTTATTGTAGCTGTCCATGTGGACACATTGAACGACATCACCACGCGGCCACTAGCACTGACTTGAGCGGTATTAGATACAACTATTTCAGAGCGATGATGTAACAGGAATAACTGATGTAATAGGAAAGCCGGGTGTACAAGTTCTAATTGTGTTTATATTGCAGTGTGCCGCTATTCGAGGGACCGAGCTGGCGTTGGAAGCTTTCACGAAAGAGACAAATGGCGTTATAATCAACGTGGCTTCTATTTGTGGTTTGTTCCAATATCATTCTACGTACTATGATGTCGCATCCTTCAGAGTAATGATAGTAGTAGGCCAGACGGAAAACTAGCCATAAGGCGGATCCCCCCTCCCCTCCCCCACACACACCTACCATCCAACCATCAAAGTCCATCGTTGTCTCCGTGTCATGTCCTGGCTCACGCGTTTCCTTCAAAGTCCGTCTACCACCTTCTTTCTAGATCGGTACATACATGACACGTTCGTGGAAATGTTGCCCACATTTCCCCCTGTGTAAAAATTTCACGCGAAGATGGTGAACACGGACGTCACGTCAGTCCCCTTTTCCTCCTATCCAAGCTTGACCCCAAGGCTAAAGGTCATCCGGAAGTGAACTGGAGTGAAGTCATCACCGGAAGTGACTTACGGCCGGAGATGACCTTCAAACAGTACCACAGCAACCGGAAATCACGCCACAAAACCAGACTCCGAACCCACTTTATATACTACTCACATTACTGTATGATTTCATGTTTACGGATATAAATGTAGAACGTAATTCATGTAAAAAAAGTCAAGCTAGAAACGGGACAAAAAGATGCGTCTCAGATGACAAATAAGTGTCCCATAGATACTTTGCACTGAGATCTATGCTAATAAGTCCAGTGACTGTGTGAGCCTGAAATGACTGGCTATGGGGGGAAACACCTATAGAAAAAAAAACGGGGAACTTCTCGGCCGGCCCAAAGTGTCGACTATCTTTAATATTCGATATAGGGATCTGAGGTTCTCTCGGTTTCTCTTGCATCAACATGCTTATACAACTAGTACATACAATTGGCATTCTTTAAATCGTCCATCATTTCCTTCTTAAGAATCTCATTCAAAATTCAACCACCGCATATCATATTGTTACATTTTAATCGTAATGTTTTAATTGTAATGTTGTAATAGTCCATTTTCCAGATCGGCGATCGTTAAGCACTAAAGCGCACTGACGATGGGGACAGCCAGAGACCGAACGTGTGAAGCTGGGCTGGGCTCTTGTAAAAAATAACGCGGAAAATGACAAAAAATGTTGAATAAACGAACAGGGATGGAGATATATTAAATACAGGTGTCATCTGCCAAACCTAGTGAGTTCATATTTTGCGCCCAAAATGTTTAATAATTCTTTACAGCCGTGCTCTAATAAATGGCACATTTGCTCATTATCCGAATTGTTTTCCATAAGAAGAGTGCAGCTTATACATGACCAGTGTAAGCTCACACGTTCAATCCACCTTGTCCCCCTGTGTGTGATCTTGTACCTAACGCCCTTGGACCTGACAAATGGTCTGATCTATCCGCAGCTGTGAGCCCTCGAGAGCACTCTCTGGTTCCCGTGTACGTCGCATCGAAGGCAGGGATTGCAGCTTATAGCCAAAGCATTTCTGTGAGTTGAAATATTATTTGCCTATTCTCTAATAGGTCGGATTAAATAAACGTCACAAAAAGGCGATGCTTATGAAATCTATCTAAAGTTGTCCTATGTTTGGCTCTGGGTTAAAATGAAGTAAATGACGTTACTCCCGCCAAAGGTGGATGTTCATATCCCGCATTAAATGCTCAGTTGTGTTATTACTGGGTAATATCATAACTAACTTTTATTGTGTTTCGCTAACTTAGTAAATCTCGATTAATTTCTGAAAAAATTGTGACAGTCGCGAGCCTGTGTTCTGTTCAGGACACAATCAAACGACGATACCCACGTGACCAGCTCAGACGGTGCTCGTCGAGACGGTTGGGTGTTGGTTAATTTCGCGTAGAAGTGGGAAAATCAAAAACGTTCCAGGCTAAAGTACAAGAAGGTCAGTTTTCCAGGGGCGAACTGAACCTGTTTAACCTGGAACGTAATGGGACAAATCTATACTTCATTTTTACCTCTGCCTATTCCGTATGAATCTGGGTCAAACAAGACAGTCGCGTGGATTCCATCAACATGGCTGCCATGTGACGGTTTTGGGGAAGACAAAAATGCATCACGGGATATCTTCCAATTTAAAGCAATTGATTGATCAATTCAAATTTTCAAAAAGAAATACGGGATTTTCATTGGCCTGTGCAGAAAGTTGTTAGATAATTCAACCAATCGTGGAGTTCCTATAAAGGTGTATTACAACCCTCTTATGCTCTTCTGAATTATGAGGGACACCAGTTTTCTATCTGTATATATTAGGAAAACTATATCGTCCTGTCCCCACTAATACATAGACAGTGAACATTATTTTATGCCCAACCTTACGGTCATATGTGAGCAATAACATAAAAGAATGGCAAACTAAAAATATCCAGTCAGTCGACGGAACTGGATCAAATCAGTTAATTGTCTGTGCTAGAGTCTACTTGACGGCTATCAGGGTCCCCTACTTTGCTCTGGGTGACAAGGTACAATCAGAAGTTTATCAAACGGGAAGTATGACTTTTATTGTATTCGCTCCTTTGACAGATACTTCATGTAGTATGCTATTGTCTGAGTCTTTGTGCAACTGAAAAGGCTCAAGTCTAGACATATTCTTGTCCCCAGACTTGGTTACTGTATGCATTGTCTCTGGATCCTTACATGGAGTATGAACCGCTCCTTTCCATCGCATCATCCCAAACTCCATTGATTACATCACTGTAACGTATCATATCGTTGAAAATTTTCATGCATGCTGAGAGTCACGTCTGTTACTCGCTTGGAATTGAACTTGAAGCCAAAGATGCAGTCGGGTCAGACATTAAATCTAACAGCTGCGTTATTGATAGGAGTGTGGCACGAGACACAGCCGACTGCTGTCTGTTGGGGAAACGTCACGGGCGGAACGCCGCAGTAGCCAAGAGTCATATTTAAATTTTGATAGACTTCTGGTTCCACCAGTAGTATATAAATCACCGATTCTGTCGTATTTGAGGTGGAGATAATGAGGGTTGCGGGGTGGAGGGAATGAGAGTTATGTGAGGGTTATATGGCCGTTAACCTTTGATTTTCGATGTAGGGTCACACCTGGTTCAAATGTGATATGCCCTGTGTCGTATTGAACCTCCAGTGGTGTAGAATGTGACTTCCAAGTTCAAACTCTGGTGTGCATGCTCTCGTATCGAAGCTCTCGTCGTGTATGGGGTGGTGTCCATGTTGGCGGGTAAGGTAATGGCATGCATGCGCAATCGGTGTGTAGTGGAGGAAGTGCATGTTCGGATGCGTATGGGAGTGTTTGGGAGAAATGTGGGTCATCCGAATGTGTCAAACATGATCTCGCATTGAAGTTCTGGTCGTGAAGAATACGACTGGGGTGCTGTTCACGTTGACCGATGTTGTCATGGTACGAGATGACCGATGTTGTCATGGTATGAGAAATAATAGAGAAAGGGCAATTCCGGATGCGCATGGAGAGTTCTAGGGGATCTAGGGGAGATGGTGATCTAGGGGCCATACATGATTGGGATATACATGTAGCGTGCATGATGTCGTATTGAAAATCTCGTGGTGTAGAATACGACACAGGTGCTGCCCACGTTGAGTGTTTTATTCATGGTACACATGCACAGCCGAGTAGAAGAGAAAGGGCATTTTCAGGTGCACCATACGCACTCGCAAAAGGAGGAAAAAGCAGGAGGAGTATTGAGGAAGAGGCGGAGCGGGAGCGGAAAAAAATGTGAGTGGATGGGCGAGCGAGCGAGCAAAAGCCTACACCTGTACACACACGAACTCGCACATACTCACCAACACCTACCCGCAATACGTTAACGCCTTCATGCAATCAGACGAGAGAAAGAGATCACCGATTTGGGTGTGTTTATATATAAGTATGATGTTTAATATCCGTACATCAGACACATCCTCAGCCTATCTTGTTCAGTCAGCATCTGCAATCTGAGAAAGTTGTTGCGTCAATCTTCGGCCATAATTACCCTTGTCCGTCATACACATCAGCCGCCATCTGTTCGCTCTAGTCTGTACCTAAGCATCTTCGAGCAGTCCAGGATACTGCAATGGCATGATATCCTGGAACAGCTGTTTTCGCATTTTGAGTGTATTTTTCACCAGATAGCCTCTGTGGTATTTTTCACCAGATAGCCTCTGTGGTTGGTAACCCCATATCCTCTTACAAGTGACGCTTGGTTTTCATGATGGCTCTGTGTGTTGAATCGCCCTTGATTTCAAGCCGCAGCCGCCTATACTGTTTATGGGTTGCCAACAATACTTTCCTGGTGTGGGACCTGTTGTAAGTTATCCTGTCCAGCGTCCTCAATCGGCGCAGCGTGAGTATTATTAGCCGCTGTTAAAACAAGATCCCATAATGAGGGTTCCCTTTCGCCTTCGCTGGCATCGGCTCTCCAAATCAGCGAACGAGTTCTCCTTGTCAGTGGGTCGACTCTCAGTATCAAATGGATCACTATCTGCATCAACGGGCTCATCGGCTTTTGGCGCCTCAGTGTTTTTATTGTATATCCATGATTATTCTTCTGATGCCGCTTTATATTGTATTGTCTGGTAAACGCTAGCCAGTATTCACAGCAATGGAAGCCATGTTGACGGTTGGACGCCCAATATGGATGGGTTTTTTTAATAGACGTAATGCAATGACGCCCGTCAACACTGATCTTAATGCTCTTTAGGGCATTGAAGCATTAATATAGATGTTGGCGGGCGTCACTGCATTACGTACATAAAACAACTTTCAGGAAGCGGACGACAGTCGACGTTGAACCATCAACATGGTTTACCATTGCCTTGAGTACGGACGGGCGTTTACCAGACACTACAATATGATGCGGTATCAGAAAAATATACGGGTTACGTACACAGCGAGAAGCCAGAAGCCGATGAGCCCGTTAATGCAGATAATGATCAACAGACTGCCGACACTGAGAGTCTACTCACTGATACTGAGAGCTCGTTCGCTGGTGTAAAGAGCTGGTCCCAGGATAGCCTGAGCGAAGGCAAACGGGGTCCTCATTTTGGGGTCATATTATACCAGTGGCTATCATTACATACTCTGCGACATCAGAAAAACAAGTGTTGAAATGAAGCGCGATGTCACACACCGAGCCATCACGAAAACCACGTCACTTAAAAGAGGATATGTGTTTACCACCCACAGAGCCACTCAAAATAATTCTGGAGAATATCCAAAGCGAACGGGTGTCAATGGTGCGTCTGATGGACAAGAACAAAGCTTGAAACAAGTTCTTACTCAAATGGCGGCTGTTGATTGGACAAGATCGGTCGACAATGTCTTGGATGCATGGACAAAATACATGATGTTATATACATACATCCAAAGCGGCTCTCCCAGCTTGGGTATGATGTGATGGATGCGTTTGTGTTTATTTTTCTTTATCTCAAATTAGGAGCAGGCCTAGTTCCGCCCACCTCAAATACGACAAGATTGGGGGTTTTTTATATACTACTATCGATGCAGTTTTGGATTTAAAACCTAAAATTCAGAAGAAAACCAATCAACTTGTGCAAATATTCTGGTAAGGATGAATCTTCATCGATATCTTCTTTGGTACAGCAAGCGGCAGACGTCCAACGGAAAGGTGTCCGTGTTGTAGCTATCTGTCCCGACATGACGGCGACTGACTTGCTGTCACGTGATGAAGAAGGACCACGTGACATGGAAGCAGCCCAATCAATGGCAAATTTCAATCCAAAATTGATGAGGTAACATTTTACACCATGCATGGAGTAACAAAAATGCTGTTTTATAACCGTATTGGAAGCGCTCTTCACATACAGGCGAGCGGCCGATCCTAGAAAAGGAGGGAGGGAGGGAATTTGGCTTAATGTCACACTCAAGTTTGTTTCACTCATATGGTGACAGTCAGTTTGGTTGGTGGAGGAAGCCTGAGTACCCGGAGAGAACCACCGCCCTTCGGCAAGTAACTGACAAACTTTCACACATGGACTAGCTGGGCTCGAACCCGTGCCGGTTCAGCGGTGTGAGGCTAGCGGTCACCAGCGAAGCGCCTTAGACCAGTCGGCCACCGAGGGCCCTCCTAGAAAATGGCCTTATTTTTCGAGTTTAATGCACCCACCCTACACACACCTGGATCATACATCATTTAAAAGCCTATGGCCTCCACTTTTCAGATCTACCTGAAGTACTGCTGAAATGTGGTGCCGTTGCCATGGAAACGAGCTCCAAAAAAGTCGTGTTAGATTTACCATTTTCCTCACTATTGATACACTTGATAATACGGATCATAGATTCTTGAATGCAAAGGTTCAAATGGTGATCCAAGCGGGAAACTTGACATGGCTAGTCTAATTAGGACACTTTTTCCAGAAATTAATGTTAGCTAACTGAAATCCAAGATAGCGGCTATTTTCCAAGATGGCCGCCGATGGACCATGCTAATACCCGATTTTGTCAGAGAAAGTGATGATATTTTACGATTTGAATTATTTTGACCTTCACGTATATACTTTTAGAAAGGGAAAAGCAGATTCTGCTATCTTTATGTACTCCCAGATATATGTTCTAACATTCCTGAATCTAATGATGTCAATATTGAAGCGTTGTGCCATGAGGTGATCAATTCGAGTTTGCAGTATGTTATCATTGACTGGAGTTTTTGCATTAGTGATCCCATTTGGTTGAGGTTATGTCTTAGTTGCGCATTATTATGTCTATATAATGTCCTTTACTAAAAGATTATTTCCATAATTTGATGCATGAGTAGGATTATCTTGGAACAATACGTCACCTTAAACTGTGTTTCGGTCTAATCTCTGCCACCCGTTGGCCTTTTTGGAATTTCAACAACCTTTACTTATTAGGGTTAATATAAATAAATGGGCTGTTCCTGTCTGTTGGTTGTTAGAGGAATGTTCCGAACTGACAAGGAGTTTATTTGGAATCAATTTGCTCACACTATTCATGCCCCCCCCCCCCCGAGGAACGTTGTACGGATTCAATTATTCAGTGTGCCCAAATAGGACACATGTCGGAAACTGGACCCTGGATAATTTCATCTGGGTAATTAATCTCATGGAGTATATTGTAACGCTGGATCATGGGAAATGTCATATCCACTGGGCTAACTTTCTGTTTGCCACCAAACATGGCAGGCTTACATACATACTGGAGAATGTTCAATTGGGCTTGATTTTCCACTATGCCCAATTGGAACCCACATCGAAAACTGGACCCAGGATAATGCCGCCTAAGTATTTTTCCTAAAAATTATATTCCCGCACTGAAACTTAGTGCAATTACTTACTGGGTCCCAGGGAATGTTCTGTTGGGTTTATTTTCACTTTTTTTAAATCGAGATCAACAGTTTCACATATTAATGCCGCTATTACAGAGGAAACGGGCAAAAACGATCACACGACATTCTGAAATGCCTCCTCCAGAAGGGATTGAATGTAACGTTAATAATAAATACTACAGCTCATTGTACAGGAAATGACATAATATCTCCAGCGAGACTGGTTTGAACTTGAATGGGATAGGTCTGGAGAGGAAACCGGCATGTGAGAACACTACCGAATTATCGAATGTCTCATCAAGCTCATATAGGTA
>JAVTVY010045878.1:0-20606 GCA_036873755.1 Hanleya hanleyi
AGCTTCCTCCCTGATACTGCTTTGACACTCTCTCTACCTCAAATAAATTCCTCCATAACAGCGCTTTAACACTGAACTTCAAGCACATCATTCTACCACTCGACTTCAACTATTCACCCGAGGTACAGTATTTGGAGAAATTATTTGATTTTGATAGCTGAAACGAACATGAACCGGATAGTTACGAAAAATATCTAACCCTAAGTCCTACCCCAATTTGATACTGGACTTGACATACATTCCTCCCTAACACCGCTTTGACACTGAACTTCAATCACATCATTCTCCAACACCTGTAATGTATATGTACTACAGGTACATTGGTGACTAACGCGACTCCTTGCAGGACTGCTGGTACAATCGTCTGTAATGCCGCTTGAGGACTACCATTAATTTACATTCCTCCTTTACTCTCGTTTAAAGTGGACTACAGGTAGATTGATACATACAGACATTTTGATAGTGGAATTAACATACATTCTTCCTTAAACCTGCTTTGAGACTGGAACACAGATACATAATGTTCGATAACCTGCCTTTGGTACTGGAATACATGTACAAAGCTCCCTATCCCTGTTTAAAGACAACAATTGACAAACGTACCTCCCTAAACATGCTCTCATCCTCAATGAGCTGGACGTTGCTCCCTAACCTCGCTCAAGACACTGGAGTTGATGTACATGTACATTACTGTGTAACACCGCTTTCACAGTCCATTTGACAGTATGTTATTTCATTTAGTGTGAATGTGGGTGCAATGTATCGTCATCTGGGAAATAAGCCTGACAATATTTGAGAGTATCGCTGATATATTTCATTTAATGTGAGATTGTCTCTACACTGCCATTATGGAAAGTATAGAGAAATAATGTCCTTTTTACACTGTCGCTTTATAAAATATACATATCAGATGAGGTGTCGTTTATAGACTGTCGCTTTATCAAATATACATATCTGATGAAGTGTCGCTTTTAGACTGTCGCCTAAAAAAGCATACTTCGCTTTCAAAGTGTCGTTTACAGACTGTCGTTTTTGGGAGAAGGGTGGTGCTAGTCCGCCATAGGTGTAATTTAGCACTTTCATCTTAGGAGTACGAATGGCCCTGACAACATTGCTAGGCATGGCTGTTCCTAGATGATTTAGTGAAAGTGGCGTTTTAGAGTGTCGTTATAGAAAATTGTCTTGGGAGGAGAATAGTCCTGGGACCACACATGTGTCGTTTCAACACTGTCGTCTTATGGAAGGGGATAAATATACATATCTGATGAAGTGTCGCTTTTAGACTGTCGCTTTAAAAAATATACATCGCTTTCAAAGTGTCATTTTTAGACTGTCGTGTTGGGAGAAGAGTGGTGCTAGTCCGCCATAGGTGTCATCTTGGAAGTCAGAATGTCCCTGATACTATTTCTAAGCATGGCTCTTAGATGATTCTGTGAGTGTCGTTTTAGAGTGTCGTTATAGAAAATCGTCCTGGGATGAGAAGAGTCCTGGTACCTCACATCTGTCGTTTTAACACTGTCGTCTTGGGGAAGGACGTAATGCCCGTCGAGAGAAACTGTACATAATATACATATCTTTCAAAGTGTCGTTTTTACACTGTCGTCTTACAGGGACGGGTAATGCAATGGCCCGATCCCGTGCTCTCTTACATAGAGTATGGACCCATTAGAACCTTGATTTTTGGCATTGACGTGCATTAGGGGACTGTTACCAGCAATTTCTGAGCTGACATAGTTTTGATTAAAATTTGACCTACTTAGGTGACCTATAAACCTCCAAATTGGCAAAAAAAAACCCTGTCCTAATGCCTCCTAAGACCATGAAAATGCGCTTACACACTTAAATCGTATCAAACCCTACTTCGTAGGTCCTGTGGCGTCAGTCGCACTGCCACGTTACTCAAAGTTTTTACAAGAAATCTACAGACAATATTTAGGACTCACTAAGCGGTTTTCAGCTACCATTTTATCTGAAATTAACGAATCGTATAGCTAGCATGCTCCATAGTCCGATACATTCAAGACCATTGCCCAAGATGTTGAATCGGTGCATTTGATCTTTTTACCCAGAGGTCATGTGCTATTCTCTATATACGAAAGCAATCGGATAATACATCCTATAGATTCTTCTCACAAGTCAAATAAAACATGAATTATGTAATGTTGAAATGAATTTGATACGATGTGAACATACCTGCAGGGCAGGAACCATCACTGGGATGATTACCTTAATTCATGGCAAACTCCATGCAGCGAATGTTAGGATAACTTCAGGCTGATCATTTTCCAGTAAGTTCGTTGCATCGAGACCCTATAAAATTGAGATTTCAGGACCGGAAATCAACAAGCAGTCAGTTCAGCGGGTGTATGTATATGCTCTAAATCGCCAGATATCGCCCGACACATGTTATATATGAAGATCACTACCACGATGTTCGATTGGTATCAAATTAACGAAATTAGGTAACCCGTTTAAAGAGGAAAAACAAGCCTATGTGTATGTATACTATGATTGTCTTCTTGAATTTGGTGCTAATACTGTTATGTGGAAAATGGAATAGGTCTTTGGATTATGGACGCGGATATTCTCTAATGGACGACGGCTGGATTATGAATGACGGACTAGACGCTTGTAATTCTAACTTTAACTGCTCGCAGATCGACTTTTACCAATGCGAACTTTACAGGCGTCAATGATTATCTGATCTTCGCGTTGTTGTTGTTGTGGTGTTGTTGCAGATTACAAGCGTCTGGTCTGTCATTCATAATTCAGCCGATAATTCATAATCCGCGTCCATAATCCAAAGACCTATTCCATATTCCACATAACAGTATTAGCACCAAATTCAAAAAGATATTCATAGTATACATAAACATAGGCTTGTTTCCTGCAAGAGAGAAGCGGTCAACAGTTTTCAATGATGCCGGCAAGACATCATGATGTTCCAAAAATATCAAATCCGTATCGCTGATCAGTGTTCTTAATCCATAATATTTGTTGTAAAGTCGTCATCTAAAGAATGATGTATCTCAGTCACGCTTTGATTGTGACTGTTCATACGAGTACCATGAGGATCTTCAAGTACATGGGCTCATACGGCCCCTAGCCCCGGGTTAAGCGGAATTAGACACAAGTTACGAAACGTAAGGCAATAGATCTTGCACGCTACGCTCGTATTTTGCTATCAGCATGCGATATGTATCGCCAAATTTGAGAAACTTTGAGTGAAGGCGCTTGGTGGTGTAGCCCTGTTTTATAAGTTTCTGCAACAATGTTTTGTGACGTTGATTAAAATCGTCACATTTAACATAGGATCTAGCAAATGCTACTAGGCGTGATAATGATACGCCACATGCAGGTCCCAATGAAATATTACTTTCCAGAAAGGGATAGTTTACGATGTCGAAATTGTAATCATCTCTTTTGTCATACAGTCGACGAGAGAGAAGACCCGCTTCATTTTTAAAGATATATATATCTATTTATATGATGTGCCTGTATGGTTATCTGTAGTTTCCTTCAAATCTAGTGAAGGTGGATATATATCCTTCACTGCGTCATTTATATAGCGATTATCCACAGCGAGAAGATCGTCTATATAGCGTTTGGTGAATGAGAAAAAACGGGCTTTGAATGGATCGGTTTTTGAAAACGCCTGCATATAGTCATATTCATAAGAGAACAGATATAGGTCAGCCAATAGGGGTGCACAATTAGTACCCATTGGAATACCTATATGCTGTTGATATATTGTGTTGCCATATATCAAAGACCAAAAGATCTGTACAGGGGGCGGGCATCGGGGACGAAACATCCACCAGCAGAATCTCGCCATATACCGGTAAAAATTACAACGCATATAAGGGAAGTGGGAAGAGATACCGACATACTCACGCTGCAGCGATTGAGGACGCCGGACAAGATAACTTACAACAGGCATACACCCAAATGCGCCCCTGTATCCGGCGATCTATGAAGAGTATACCTTACTACCGCTTGAAATGAAAGGCGACCCCACGCACAGGTCCATCATGAAGACCAAGCATCACTTGAAAGAGGATATGGGGCTACCACCCACCGAGGCCCTGGAAAATGCGATCAGGATGCTCAAACAACTCTTTCGGGACATGCTGCCGGAACAATATCCTGAACTACTCGACGATGCTTAGATCACACCGAGCAAAGATGGAACTTTCCCATATTGTAGGGGTAAAGTCCGTGTTCCGCTTTTTATATTTTCTGGGCAAATACTAAATTTACATACACCCACTCCCCCTCCCTGTCCCTGTGGGCAGGCCGCGATAAGCCGGGGACCGATATTAGCCCTTTTGGACATGGTTGATTGGGGTTTTCCCTATTGTAGGGTAAAGTCCGTGTTCCGCTTTTTCATATTTTCGGGACACATCCTAAATTTACATACACCCACTCTGGCAGACCCCGGTAAGCCCGGGGGACCGATATTAGGCCTTTTGGATATGGTTGATAAGAGTTTTCCCCTATTGTAGGAGTAAGTCCGTGGTCCGCTTTTAGATATTTTCGGGGGCAAATCCTCATTTTACCTGCACCCACCCATGACTTGACAGGCAGACCGCGATAAATCGGGGGACCGATAGTGGCCCTTTTGGATAGGCTTGATAGGAGTTTCCCTCTATTTTAGGGGTAAAGTCCGTGTTCCGCTTTTATATTTTCGGGACAAATCCTAAATTTACATACACCCACTCTGGCAGACCCCGATAAGCCCGGGGGACCGATATTAGTCCTTTTGGATATGGTTGATAGGGTTTTTCCCCTATTGTGGGGATAAAGTCCGTTTTCGGCTTTTTATATTTTCGGGGACAAATGCTCATTTCACATGCACCCACCCATGACTTGCTAGGCAGACCCCGATAAGCCCTGGGGACCGATATTAGCCATTTTAGATATGGTTGATGGGGGTTTTCCCCTATTGTAGGGATAAAGTCCGCGTTCCGTTTTTTATATTTTCGGGACAAATTCTAATTTTACATTCACCAATACATGACTTGATAGGCAGGCCCTGATAAGCCCGGGGACCAATATTAGCCCTTTTGGATAGGGTTGGTAGGAGTTTTCCCCTATTGTACTCCGTGTTCTGCTTTTAGATATTTTTTTCTGGAGAAACTTTTACATGCACCCAATCCCTATGCTGTGATGTCGAAACGGCGTCCCCACAGCAAGCAGAGTCGCCATTTTTGTTTGTTGATTTTTTGCGAAGATGTGCTGGACAATAAACGCTCGACCCTGGGTAGCACGGATGTTAGACTGGTCCTAATAACATGGCACAACATCTATAGATTATGTTTATTACTATAAGTCTTCCTTCCCATGGTTTCCCCGCTCCAAGGTCACGCCCGATAGAGTCATATGCATATTCAGTCACACTAACTCCAGGTCACGCTCGATTCACGCATACCGGAAGTGACGTCATAATCACCGCGGAGGAATACATGCCACATGGAGATCGGAAGGGACGTCACCATGCCAGCCACGTAACCTTTGCCGGAACAATAGTGCACTTGACCGCCACGTGATCGCCACGTGATCTCCACGAAAGTTGGTCAAGTTGACTCAATTTAGCCTTATATACTACTTACGCTGATGCGATGATGTGGGACGAGGCTAAAATATGCTGCCATATTGCCAACATAGTAAGATGTTACAATAATACTGTAATGGTATAGTGATAGTTCTTACACAATATAACGATAGGGCGATTGTCATTGTGAGTGGGTGGGTAAGTTAAAGTTCGGCGTCGCGTTCAGCGCTATTTCGGCTATATAGCGACGATATATAACTACCATATGATTATCTGGGCATTGGTGACTATCCATGTACAGTTATCATGAGGAATTTGATCTTCCCCTCGTAGCAAGACATGATACAAAACTCATGCTACTCACCCACTTGGGGGCAACGACGATATGTAGTACGACCAAGAGATCCTTACACTATAACAACGTATACTCCACAGCTTGTCTGCATATTACATACCGTCCTTCAATAACAGGATGAGTCGAATATAGCTACCAGTCTTAGCAACCCACCTGCCAACTCAACCCGAACTGGTTATATAAGGCCTGTTTGTAGGTTAGCAGGTTTATGATCTGTTCAGTGACTCATATCGTCGCGCGAAACACATTTCATGATACATACAGGAGGCTCCATTGGGATTTCAAACCGAGTTAATTAGACTATCGACATCGTCCTTTGAAAATCCTGCACTAGTTTCGGAAAAATTACTCTGGGGTAAGATTTCTCTGATTGTATCAATCATATGGAGAAAATCGACCTGTATCTAGACTGAATTCAGATCCACTTATGAATTGGTTACATTAGTCTGAAGACCTTGGTTTTATTTAAAACTTTGCCGACGATGGCGTTGTCAAGAAGAAAGTATTCAGATCGCGAACGCTGGTA
The DNA here is from genome assembly GCA_036873755.1 of Hanleya hanleyi. Taxonomy (NCBI): domain Eukaryota; kingdom Metazoa; phylum Mollusca; class Polyplacophora; order Lepidopleurida; family Hanleyidae; genus Hanleya; species Hanleya hanleyi. Next base: position 6,436 of record JAVTVY010045878.1, read on the forward strand.
AGGAAATGGTGGTGTTTTCTCGTGGTTTTGAGATGCATCAATAATATTGCATAATTGACCCACTTGCATAGAGTTGGGAGCTTCGAAACCACCGACTGTCTTTCCAAGTCAGTTTAACCCTATCTGACCTGGGCGATTTGGGGTGTATCGCAGCCTGGGGGGCACAGGGGGGGGGGAGTAACCCCCTTATATATTTTCGCTATCGCTAAGGCTAGGGAGCTGAAACTTACCACACTATATCATTGGGTCAAGCTCTACATGTAAATGTACAAAAATTCAAGATGGCCGCCATGATGACGTCACTGTGACGTCATTTCTAAACAGAGCATTTTTGGACCATTTTTGGAAAGTGCCCAAGGCCGGGTAGGGTTAAATTTCGACTTCGGGTCTCGCGTGAGATCACGATCTTCAGCGCGATTTCACTGACCGTTGTCAACAACCTGTAACCATTTCGGTCATCTATACGCGGTAAGACTGACCCTGGGATCATGTGTATCCATTTCAGACTACTTTCGGCAACTGCTAGAGGGAATTTCCAGAAATCAATACCACGTGACTTCGTCAGCCAATCAGCTAAAGTCTATCGACGTAACCCCAACGTAACTCGCCATTTTCGAGTCATGTGACGATCTACTTGTTCAAAATTACAGATCTACCACACCTCTTGGATGATACGAAAGTTATTCATACCTATATATTTTGTAAGCCCAGGCAATATCTGTTTCCGGGGTATGTATGAAAACCTGTAATTTATCGGAGTTTTCGAGTCTGTTCTCCGCCGGATGAAGGCCGAACAGAATCCGGTAAAACACCGGATATCGCTCCGCGATAATGGAGACACACGATTCGCAAGCCATCTTATGGATGGCGAAGTGTACGCAAATGCGTTATCAAAGGGCCTCATTTCTACTGCCGTGAACGCCAATTCTAACCTTCTGTGTTATGCGTGTCGTGTGCAAATACATCTTGTAAATAGGGTAAACTTTCACATAGCAACGGGTTTTGCAAGAATACAAAATACTGCCTCGTGAAACAGCTCATCACGGTTGAGGGAGAGTGCGTTTACCTCCCCCCGCAATAACACAGTAACATTCTTTCCGTGATACACTGAATGAGTGCAAAGGCACTCGATATCTGAACCATTCCATTTCCAGCCCTAAACTGCCCGCTAGTCTGTATGAGAAAAAATATATAATATAACTTCGTTCTTCTTAGCCCTTCGCCCACAAATGCAGACAAACGCGAGCCTGCTCGTGTTGGAAATGTCACTGTCCCGGTACCGTATCCATGGCAAGCACGTGACATGTAGGTCAACTTCTATACACGCTGGGGAACACCACCTCCAGCTCATTAGTTCTCATATTTCTGTGGTTAATCTTGGGCAAGAAATATGTATAAAAAATGAATAAAAAATCAATAAAATATTTTATTTCTCTGCAATGAAAGAATCCGTTGTTTTGCACAATATATTTTTATGGCAAGCCAGGCAACACTGCTTGTATTTGCGGCGAGGGTAAAATGTACCAGCCGCGCTCAGAGAGAATCAGTTTTGCGCATTTGTTGATTATTTCTACATTCAAATATATCTCCTGGTTAGAATTGGATTCAAAACCTTCGTATCGGCATTTGTTGTGTAATAATTTACCGCTGGGACGTCTTTCATCCCTCGTCAAAACCCCTCGATTGCTGCGCAATCTCGGGGTTTTGACTTGGGATTGAAGACGTTCCAGCGGTAAATTATTACACAACAAATACCTCTATGTCGGTTGTGAACCCTTAAGTGAACACCGTTCAGACAGTGGAGTGAGTGAGTGAGTGAATAGGGTTTAACGTCGCTTTCAACATTTTTTCAGCTATATCACGACGGGGAAGGGAAGGGAGGGGAGGGGGAGGGGCAGTGGTACCTACTTGTAACAGAGCAGATCTAATGCTGCCATTTTATAGTGCTGTCCCACTGAAATATCATGCCGTAGGCAGACATGACACCCCACCCAGTCACATTATACTGACACCGAGCGAACCAGTCCTTGTTCTATCCTCTTAATGCTGAGCGTAAGCGAGGGAGCAACAAGTTCCATTTTTCAAGTCTTAGGTATGACCCGGCCTGGGATCGAACCCAGTACCTACCGCTTACGAGGTCGACGCTCTAACCATTAGACCACCGCAGTGCGGTCTTCAGACAGTGGAAATGACTTTCAGTTAAACCTGTAACAGACTGTTGTGTGACTATATACAGGACAAAATATTCTGCCTGTGGATAGTATGTAACTATTAGGACTAACTAAAGTAATTCGTGTTTCTATTCTTGATATTATTCTCTCAAAAAAAAACAACTGATAAAATAGAACCCATGATCATTTTTGTGTAAAATAAATGAGCTCGTTTCCCGTCGTGTAGTACAAGATTTACATAATCTTACTCACAAGTCTTAATCAAAGTCCTTAGGCCGGGAGCCCGTGCGAGTTAAGGGGCCTAGAATTAGCTCCCGTTCGCACCTCGAGCTGACCAATTTCTGGACCTGCAATCTGTGAGAGTAGGGTACCCGGTATGTGGGTTAGCCCAGGGGTGACAGACCGAAGATTCGTATGCGCATAAGCAAGCTAGTAGTATATAGCCGGGATTACGAGTCAGGTTGACCTCTTTGCACTTAAATTTGAGGCGGTCACGTGACAGAGGTCAAAGGTCAATGAGTGCACTTGAGTTGACCTGTATCCTTTCATTTCGTCTTTGACCTTGGATCATGTTTAGACATGTTAGGGTTTTTCCATCACGCGCGCATGTGTATGACGTCACTTCCGGTCTGGGTGAATGGGGCGTGACCTGTGAACATGATAGGACATGTACTGACCTGTCTGTGGGTTTTTTTCCTACAATGTCGTTCACCTTCGTGTTTTTTCGGTGAGGTGCGAAGGGTATGTCCGTGTCTTTTCGGTGAGGTCCGTGGGAACATGATAGGCCATGTACTGACCTGTCTGTTGGGTTTTTCCTGCCAGAATTTCGCTGTCGTCTGCTTGGGGTTGTCACATGCCGAACACCTGGCTCCCCGAATTGCAACGCTGTTGCACGTTCGCAAGGATTGACCTATATCCGGGTCCTTCAGCAATACCATTGATGGGATGCCTGCACTGACTTGTATTTGGGGAATCACGGGGAGATCAGGTGATAGTTCAAGGTCATATTGAATGATAGGAAGGCGTGTACTGACCTGTTCATCCGTGGTTTACTTCCGGGGACTCGTATCCGGGTCCTTTAGCTGTGTGTTCCGGGTACATCCGAGTTTACACGGGAACAGTCGGATAGTTACGGAGGAAGACACGGAGGTGACCGAAGATGTCACGGAGATGCCCGAAGAGACACAGAGGTTACCGAAGATGTTACGAATGTCACCGAAGAGACACGGAGGTGGCCGAAGATGTCACGGAGGTTACCGAAGAGACACGCAGGTGTCCGAAGAGTCACGGAGGTTACCGAAGATGTCACGGAGGTCACCGAAGCAACACGGAGAGGTGTATGACGTCATTTCATCGGGCGTCTGCGTGAATCGGGCGTGAACTGGGTATGACTGTATGGGATGTACTGACTTGGTTCTGGGGGTTTTTCCATCATGCGGCGGTCACGTGATTAGGAGTGCATGTACGGACTTGTATGCCGTCCATTCATTTGAGTCGGGGACTTGGGGTCCCTACGGAAGGATTTTGCAAGTCATGGGTGGGTGTATGTAAAATGAGGATTTGTCTCGAAAATATAAAAAGCGGAACACGGACTTTACCTCTAAACTAGGGGAAAACCCCTATCAACTCTATCCCAAAGGACTAATATCGGTCCCTGGCTTATCGGGTTCTGCCTGGAGTGGGTGTATGTAAAATTAGGATTTGTCCCGAAAATATAAAAAGCGGAACACGGACTTTACCGCTAAAATAGGGAAAAATTCCCTTCAACCAAATGATATTGGGTGGGGGAGTGGGTGTATGTAAATTTAGAATTTGTCCCGAAAATATAAAAAGCGGAACACGGACTTTACCCTACAATAGAGGAAAACTCCTACCAACCCTATCTCAAAGGGCTAATATCGGGCCCTGGCTTATCGGGGCCTGCTGAGAGAGGTAGGGAGCGGGAGTGGGTGCATGTTAATTTAGGATTTGTCCCGAAAATATAAAAAGCGGAACACGGACTTTACCACTACAATAGAGGAAACCCCATATCAACCTTGTCCAAAAGGGCTAATATCGGTCCCCGGGCCTATCTAAGTGTGGGTGCATGGAAATTGAGGATTTGTCCCCGAAAATATAAAATGCGGAACACGGACTTTACCCCTACAATAGGGGAACACTCCTATAAACCCTGTCCCAAAGGGCGAATATCGGTCCCTGGCTTATCGGGGTCTGCCTATCAAGTCATGGGTGGGTGCATGTAAAATGCGGATTTGTGCCCGAAAATATAAAAAGCGGAACACGGACTTCACCTCTACAATAGGGGCTTGTATTATACAATATACGGGAAAATGGCTGTATGGGGTATGGGGGGTGGCAATTTTTGTTTGTGAGTGGGATCCGACTGGACTAATGTATGGTCCGTTTTCATCATTTTGCGCTGGCCGTAGTATAGAAAGCAGGCATTCTGGGGATTCGTGGAGGGTTGTTGAGTGATTGAGGGCCCATACCTGGTCAAATGGACCGTGTGGGGTATCAGTTTTACATCCGGGTCCTCATATTACCTTTAGGAGTAGTATAGAAAGCAACAATTTTGTGGCTCCGAGCTCCGAGCTCCTGCCTGCCTCATCCCCGAGCTCCGAGCTCCCGACTACTCCATCCCCGAGCTCCGAGCTCCCGTCCTTACGCCTTAACGCCCGTCGTTACGCCTTAACGCGCGTCGTCACGCCTTATCGCCCGTCGTTACGCCTTAACGCCCTAGCATAACGCCTTGACGCCATGATATACACAGATGAAAGAAAAACAACAACAAGGATGAGAGATGAGAGAACAACAACATGTTTTTTTTCATATGGTTTATTCTCCCCTCCAGTACATCATACCCACGCTGGGGGAGCCGCGTTGGGTATGTTTACAATTCAAGAAGACTCTTGTCCAATCAGAGGCCGCTATTTGGCGCTGTATCGGTCATATTCGTTCTTGCCCGTTACTGCGTTAGATGTATTCTCGGCTGCTCTTGTCCAATCAGAAGTCGCCGTTTCAGAAACTTTCATCTTTGCTCGGTGTGACCTAATCGTGGTCGGGCAGGCCTGGATATTGTTCGGGCAGCATGTCCTGAAAGAGTTGTTTGCGCATCCTGATCGCATTTCCAGGGCCTCAGTGGGTGGTAGCCCCATATCCTCTTCCAAGTGACGCTTGGTCTTCATAATGGACCTGTGCGTGGGGTCGCCTTTCATTTCAAGCGGTAGTAAGGTATACTGTTCATAGATCGCCATGGCTGTTTTCCTGATGCAGGGGCGCATTTGAGTGTACGCCTGTTGTAAGTTATCCTGTCCGGCGTTCTCCATCGCTGCAGCATGAGTATTGATAGCTGCTGTCACAATACGATCCCAGAAGGAAGGTTCTGCCTCACTTTCCTGGTATGTAGGCTGACTATCTGAGGTCAAGCTCTCCTTATCAGTAGATAGACTCTCATCAATTTCTGTATCGGCTTCTTGTGCCTCGGAGTCTTCAATCCCATGTATATTTTTCTCGTGTCGCATCATATCGTAACGTCTGGTGAACGTGTGTTGGCACTCAGAGCAAGTATATGCCATATTGATGGTTGAACGTCGACTGTGCGTGTTTTGGCAATACACTTGCTTTTATAGACATTAACGCCCGTCAACGCTTAGCTTAACACTTCAACGCCCTGGTGAACTAGCTCAGAAGCCCTGATTTTCATGGAATTTGCCACCAATACATCGAAACCTGGTGCACCCTGTACCCTATAGCCCGTACGGGCTATAGGGTACACCAGGGTGTGGGTGCACCAGGTATGTGTATGTTCGCCTGCGTACGATGACGTCACTTCCGAGCAGCGCAGGGTCAAAGGTCACTTCCGGTCACCTGGTCAAAGGTCACTTCCGGTCACGTGACCGAAAGTGCACTCAGAGTTCAAAGGTTAATCGGCCTCCAAAAGCCCTTTATCGCTCGTTACGGCGCTGACACGAGCGTTAAGGCGTAAAGATAGGGCGCTAAGGTATTGAGATGGGCGTTAAGGCGTAACGACGGGTGTTGACGGGCGTTGAGACTGGCGTTAAGGCGTAACGACGGGCGTTGACGGGCGTCACTGCATTTCGATGTATTGGTGGCAATTCCATGAAAATCAGGGCTTCTGAGCTAGTTCACCAGGGCGTTGAAGCGTTAAGCTAAGCGTTGACGGGCGTTACTGTCTATAAAAGCAAGTGTATTGCCAAAAGACGCACAGTCGACGTTCAACCATCAATATGGCTTATACTTGCTCTGAGTGCCAACGCACGTTCACCAGACGTTACGATATGATGCGACACGAGAAAAATATACATGGGATTGAAGACTCCGAGGCACAAGAAGCCGATACAGAAATTGCTGAGAGTCTATATACTGATACGGAGAGCTTGACCTCAGATAGTCAGCCTACATACCAGGAAAGTGAGGCAGAACCTTCCTTCTGGGATCGTATTGTGACAGCAGCTATCAATACTCATGCTGCAGCGATCGAGAACGCCGGACAGGATAACTTACAACAGGCGTACACCCAAATGCGCCCCTGCATCAGGAAAACAGCCATGGCGATCTATGAACAGTATACCTTACTACCGCTTGAAATGAAAGGCGACCCCACGCACAGGTCCATTATGAAGACCAAGCGTCACTTGGAAGAGGATATGGGGCTACCACCCACTGAGGCCCTGGAAAATGCTATCCGGATGCGCAAACAACTCTTTCAGGACATGCTGCCCGAACAATATCCAGGCCTGCCCGACCGCGATTAGGGCACACCGAGCAAAGATGAAAGTTTCTGAAACGGCGACTTCTGATTGGACAAGAGCAACCGAGAATACATCTAACGCAGTAACGGGCAAGAACGAATATGACTGATACATCGCCAAATGGCGGCCTCTGATTGGACAAGAGTCTTCTTGAATTGTAAACATACCCAACGCGGCTCCCCCAGCGTGGGTATGATGTACTGGAGGGGAGAATAAACCATATGAAAAAAAACATGTTGTTGTTGTTCTCTCATCTCTCATCCTTGTTGTTATTGTTTTTCTTTCATCTGTGTATATCATGGCGTCAAGGCGTTATGCTAGTTTTGCAAGGTACCATTTCTGATTCGATTCGTAAATCCAGTATGGCCACCAGGCAGCCATCTTGGATTTCCCCATGAAACCGTGTTATCGCGATTTCTCATGAACTACTGCATGGATCTTTGTCAAATTTGGTACACAGGTTCCCCTTGGGGTCTAGTTTTGCAGGATACCTTTTCTGGTCCGATTCGAAAATCCAATATGGCCACCAGGCAGCCATCTTGGATTTCTCCATGGAACCTTGTTATCGCGATTTCTCAGGAAGTACTGCATGGATCTTTCTCAAATTTGGTACACAGGTTCCCCTTGGGGTCTGGCTGTGCAAGATACCTTTTCTGGTCCGATTCGAAAATCCAATATGGCCACCAGGCAGCCATCTTGGATTTCCCCACGAAACTTTATCGTCATTTCTCAGGAAGTACTGCATGGATCTTTCTCAAATTTGGTACGCAGGTTCCCCTCTGGGTCTAGTTGTGCAAGATACCTTTTTCGGGCCAAATCGAAAATCCAATATGGCCACAAGGCAGCCATCTTGGATTTTCCCATGAAACCTTGTTATCGCTATTTCTCAGGAACTACAGCATGGATCTTTCTCAAATTTGGTACACATGTTCCCCTTGTGGTCCAGTTGTGTAAGATACCATTTCTGGTCCGATTCGAAAATCCAATATGGTCGCCAGGCAGCCATCTTGGATTTCCCCATGAAAACTTGTTATCGTGATCTCTCAGGAAGTACTGCATGGATCTTTCTCAAATTTGGTACACAGCTTCCCCTTAGGGTCTGGTTGTGCAAGATATCTTTTTCGGTCTGAATCGAAAATCCAATTTGGCCACCTTGTTATAGCGTTTTCTCAAGTTTGGTATTTTCGAGCATGGTATCTTAAAAGAGATATCTCAAACTAGCCCAGTAAACAGAACAGAATTAGCATTCGTTTCTAATTATAAAATCTTAAGTATGTTTCATAGCTCATGCCAAAGTGTCAAAGAGATTTGTCTTCGCTTCCAGTACCCAATGACACGTGCAAAAAAAAATTGAAAAGAAATACTACAAAACGAAGAGGAAGGATCCTCCGTACATGTACATTCACTTTCAGACTAACTGTGCTCATTTCTCTTGTATTATAACAACCAACATTAGTACAGTTTCTAGAAATCTTGAAACTCGTGAAACTTAGATTATATCTTGGTGTTTTTCAGTGTCCCTTTTCCGATCTTTTTCGCTCAGATTCGAAATTCTGTAAACAAAATTACAAATCAATCTTTTGTTCTTAGTAACAATGGACAAAAAGATCCTCTTGTCATTAGCTTACAATTATCGGGCAATGGTGGGCGCCAAGATCCTTCAGGATCTCTCGTATATTTTCGGGACAAATCCTAAATTTACATGCACACACTCCCCCACCCTACCTCTCTCAGCAGGCCCCGATAAGCCAGGGCCCGATATTAGCCCTTTGAGATAGGGTTGATAGGAGTTTTCCCCTATTGTAGGGTAAAGTCCGTGTTCCGCTTTTTATATTTTCGGGACAAATCCTAAATTTATTGCCCAAACCGACACCTGCTTTGATTTATGCCTTGATCTCCGCCGGAGATATACAATACAAACGTTAAACGCCAGTTTAAAACCAAAAGTTATCTCCCCTGGGGAGTTATCCTCCCCAGGGAGTCATCTCCCTTCAGGGGAGCTCTCCCCACTCTCTCCTGGGGAGTTATCCTCCCCCAGAGAGTAGTCTCCCTTTAAGGGAACTCTCCTGCTCAGCCTGGATATAAAAGCCAGCTCCCAGCATATACTCTTCCTCTTTCTCGTTTGTACCTCCAGTGGTGCACGTCAGGAGTTTGGATTGCAATACAGTTGTTGTTGTTCAAAGTTTATACAAGTTGTTGTTGTTACACAAGTTGTTGTTGTTCAAAGTTTATTTCCGAAATATTTTCTTTCGTAAATAATGTCTGAGTATTCTGTTCCCATTCCTTCAAATTCTTGCCATGCATGCGGTCGTATTTCGACTCGTTTGGATGCCCATACGCGATGTTTTGTCTGTAAGGACAAAATTTGTTATAGAAATAACACGTGTAATGAATGTGTGTCTTGGGACATTGATACTTGGAAAAATTATGCTCAAGCCCGTAGGTCATATTTGCTTCAGGCTTCTGAGAACCCCGATCTATCGGAAGTTGATAGACGGGTGGTGGAAATTTCTCTAGTTGAGGACATTAAAATCAATTAAGATCTGGGTCCTGGGTTAGATTTATCCCGTAATACTAGAAGTCCGGTTCCTTCGTCTGGGTCTGGGGAAGATATACCACCTAGTGGGACGGTTGTACAGCAAGGTAATTCAGGTGTACTTGATAGCCTAGTTTCCTCAGGTCTGGCTTTGTCAGGAGGCCTTGGGAAACCGGTTCCTTTGTTCAGTCAGACAATGGCCAGGTCCTGTCGGTCGGATCACTCCATTGTCCCCGTCGGACAAAGGAATTTGATCTCACCGTGTGTACTTTGCTGACTCCTTTGTCATTTGGTCATTCTCTGGCTGTTTCTTACATTAGGAATAAAAATCGTTCTGTATCTCCTATTGCGATTTAAATTTTCCACTGCTATTTATCTAAAGAAATTCGCCTCTCATTTTATGGAAGGGCGTTTCTTCTTGGCTTTGAGTGTTCACATTACGGATTTACGACCTCCATTTGCGACGTATATTCTCGTCCCGTGTTTTGGATCGTCGCGTTTGTGTTTACAGCTACTTGGCAGAATGTTTACAGTGTCTGACTGAAGGTAAAAGTTTTTGTCTTCACGGAATAAATATGCTTCAAAGTATTATGACTTCTGATTATTACAGGCTGCAGAGTAAAAGTTTGCAGTCTGTCATTTGTTCTTGTGTTGCCGACTTTTTCCGATTGTGGGAGGTTTGCTTCTGTGCATGCAGTTCGTTTACTCCTACCAGAATTTAGTCTCTTGTTTTATCAAGTGTTATAATTTCCGTTTATTGGATATCATTGTGATAAAAAGAAAACAAGAGGAAACTTGCAGAGTTTTTCCTCTGTCTTTGTGTTACGTGTTGTTGTTGTTGTTGCGTTTGTCTTCGTTATTACAAGCCAAAAGCTATACACTATGGCTCTTTGTTAAATATTAATGAGCTATCTTATTACTCTCTTTGTGTAATCAAGAGTGTGTTGAACAACAATAGAGATCACGAGATGTTTATTAAGAAATTGTGCTATTCTTTGGATCACATTTTTCTGTTAGTAAATATTGCATTGTGATTTGTCACATCCAAATTTTCCCAGCGCTGTATTGAATTAGATGTACAATTCAAACTGGGTTGAGCTTTAATCTTATTTTCCTTTTCTGAGAAATTATGATTATTTGCTTGAGGTTTATTTCTCCGAGAAGTCTTTAGAATTGCTCTCGTTCGACACGTGGGGTATTTATTGATTTTTACCCTGTCCATGGTCGGGTTGGATCAGGCCTGAAGTTTCTCAATAAGCAGACTGCTCTTTAGCAATATTTCTCTCCTAGATAGCTTCGTCCAAACATCTTTTGGTCTACAGCATTTATTTCATCCTTATCTTTATTAAGGTAAGACAACCGGGCGCTTCCGATTGCGCCACGGAGATTAAGCTGAGCTTGTCTATTCAAAAACCGGATAATTTATTCTATTCCATTTGAGGTTTTATGTGCAGTGGACCTCTAATAAGGGGGCGAGTCTTGTTTGAACATTGTTTTGGTTAGTCAATTCAATTTGTGACATTTAAGACCTTTTGGTTCATCTACCGGCGAGAGACATCAACATGTGGGCTCTCTTCGGGGAATTGTTAATCTTATTCAAGATCTTCCTAGTTTACGCGGAAGTTTCTTGGTGTTGTTTGTCAGAGAGGTTACTTCCTCGGAGTAATGCTCTCGTTTTATCGCTGGGAACATTGATGATGTTCATCTCCTAGATGCATTTCAAATCTCATTTCAAGTCTCGCAGATTACGACTGTTTTGTTTCGTACTCCACTGTGAAATTTTCCAGTTTCGACTACAGTTTTCAGATTCATCTTCACTAACGTCGTTCCTGTTCCTGTTCCCCTCAACGTCGTGTTTGTCGTACATTTCTAAGGTTTTACCCTGCTCTTTCGTGAGCGTATATGTACAATAAATTTGAACTGATTTGTAAGATTTTGGGAAAATCACTACGTCGCGTTTCGCATTACGTCGTTTTTCTCATACAGCTAATAGGACGATTCGGTGATGCGTCTTTATCGCGGGTTTACCCCCATCGCTTGGACCGTTCACATCGCGGTTTACTTACGGTGGTGCCCCTTGTGGTTCGATCACAGGAAGTTCATTTTTCATCTCCTGTTATTCAAGCACGGAGAGAAAGTAAGTTTCATGCTTCATTCAAATTGTTGTAAGACTTATGGTTACAGAGTGTGACACTTTGTAGCTGGTGCTGTCAAGTTTATGGCTCTCCTTCAAGTGCTTCGTCCCGTATAGACCGTTGGACCAGTTTTAGACGTGGGCATTAGTTGTTTGGTCATCAACTAGTAGGACTTGTCTTTTCTATGCAGGACCTTATTCATTATGATCGCATTCTACTTCGGTCACTGCAGTGCCTTCTGTCTTATTACAGACGTCATCCCTCAGTCCATTAGGCGGGTATTGACCTCTCTATTTCCACCTCTGTTTTTGGGTGGCAGTCCCCCACATCGTCATGTGGGGTGTTCATTTCAGGCTGATAGTCTAGGTGGGATGCCAGACTTCACATAATTTGAAAAATAAAAAAAAAAAAAAAAAAATAAAGACGATGTTTTTCAACCCCAGTCGGTCTTTTACATCGCAGCTATCAAGCGTAATGGGCCTATTTCGTCTCCTGGTGCCGAGAATGTGATGCCAATCCCGATTCTGCCTCTGTTTCCTTAGTGCTGTTTCCTTCTCCATATCCATCGTGACAAGAAGTTTCAAATCAGTACCATTGAGGGGTATCGGTCTGCTTTGGCGAGGATTTTACGTCTTTCTGCAGGCATCGACATTAGTCTAAACGACAATATCTCTGTGCTCATTCGAGCGTTCGCGCTACAGTCTCGCCGTACTCGACTGCTGCTACCTAAATGGGATATTGGTGTGGTTCTGTGTGCTCTGATTCATCCGCCCTTTGAACCCTTAGTGTCCGCCTCTATTAAAGCTGTGGCCTACAAGACGGTTTTTCTGGCGGCTTTTGCTTTGGCGTCTAGTGTGTCTGAACTTCGTGCTCTTGAGAGTTCATCGATGACCTGGACGGCGGATTGGTCTCGGGTATCGTTTCGGCCTATTCCGGTGTTCATCACCAAAAATGAGTCTGTTCGCTTAGGTTCGTGTGCGCAACGTTTGTACTCCATTCCTGCGTTATCAGACTTTGTACATGGTCTATAAGACGACCTTTCTGTTAAGCCCTGTTCGAGCCATACGCTACTTTCGCGTACCGATTCCGGTCGGGGCTCGCGTCGTCTGTTATTCTTGTCTCTTCGTCCCTCGGCGACTCGTGACATTACTAAGAATACCATTGCTTCATGGTTAAAGGAAACCATTAAGTGGTCATATCAATTGGCCATTGACGCTCCTCCGCGACTGTCTTCTGCAGGAAATTCGCGCCATCGCTACGTCATGGCCGTTATGGAAGAACGTATCCCTCAGTGAAATTGTTCAGGCTTGTGCTTGGACGGCAAATTCCACATTCACTAACTTCTATCTGAGAGACATGTAAGTGCAATCAGATAGAGTGACCATGCTTGGGCCATGGGTGGCTGCCCAGCACGTGGTCGAGTAACTTTTCAAAAAGAGGGGGGGGGGGGCGGCATTTTGTATCATCGCAGCAAGTCTGCCAGCTTGCTGTATCATCTCATCTCATCTCTCAAACCTAGTCCACATACTAGTTGATCACCAATGAAGAAGTTATAGCTCAGATTGCAAATCGCAGACTCTTAAGTCAACAATCAAGCCTGACACAATGGTGAGTTATATTCTATACCTTTAATGCGATTCTGCTTGTGTCATTTCTGGTTAGAGCTATGATCTTCTAGATCATATCATCTGAGTCTTCTAACAGTCAACTCACAGTTCAGAGTAGATTCAGAAGTTCCGCTGTCAACTCTCAACATTCCAATCTGCATCAAAGATTAAAGTACACAGAGTTGGATATCAAGCGGAATGTGGACTGACTATGGGGTCAAGTGGTTCAAAGCGTCAGGTTTGGTACGAGGGCGTACCATTAGACCCCTCTCATCCCTGTTTACTCGCACCACTACCACTATCACAGAATAGGATACCTTGTATGCTACATTGGCGACAGTACTCTTCCCATCTCATACACGCTGCCCTCCAAGTGCTCATTCCTGGCAAGATTCCATGAGTTCCTGTTCGGAGGGTATCTTTGTGCTCCACATCCAAGACCACAGCTACTTGCATGGAGACATGCATCAAGATAAGTAGCCACTTACTTAGGTCACTGTTGGTTGGTTGTTTGTTTCTCGTAACCTTGGTTGTAAAATACACATGCTGAGTGCGATAATTATTAATTAATAATTATTAACTTGCAAACCAATTGTATACAAATATGGAAATGAGCAAGTTTTACTCATGAAAATGTAAATCCCTCAGGGTTTTTAATTATTTGCCTTCAAAATATAGATGAGGGCTGGTTACACGAAACGAACCATTAATTATCACCGGCCCTATATTCATGATTACCTTACTGCGTTTCTGGCCAAGGTTTTCTTGTTGAATATTATTGTGTCTTGGTTGTAATTATCTCTCCTACATGCTTACTCCCGATCTCATGGTGCTCAGGTACCCGGGTTACTGTGGTGGTAAATTGATCACCACAACCATGATCACAGCTTCATGGATGACATTCAAGGATAAGTAACTTCTATTACTACTCCATAATTAACCACTGCGTC
>JAVTVY010045879.1:0-20996 GCA_036873755.1 Hanleya hanleyi
AGACGGTTTTTGTGTTTTCATTTACAACTGTGTATTTGGTAAAGAAATTAGCGATCGAGTCACATGATACTTACATTTGCTCCGTTGACTACGAATATGGAAATTTTGGAAGACGATAATAAAAAGATGTTCCACTTGGAAGACGACAATAACACGAGGAATAATTTGGAAGACCACAATAACACGATGAAACACTTAGAATACGACAATAACAGAATGAACCACTTGGCAGACTACAGTAACACGATGAAACACTTGAAAAACGACAATAACAAGATGAGCCTCTTGGAAGACGATAATAACCGGATGAAACATTCCGAAGACATAAGGCTTGCCGCCTACTGTTTCTAAACCCCGTTACACGACACGCATACTACAGTGACCGTCTCACATAGAGCTGATAAACGTCTAAGAAGTCGTTTCATTTAGATGATTGAGCGTGTTTCGGAGGAGTTACATTGTAGTCTAGAACGTATCTCTGTCATTAGGCACGTAACTAACAACACTCATACTGGAGTAGTATAAATGATACCGATTGTCGAACAAATGTAATTAATTTAATGCTATATCTTGATGTTGGGTATAGCTTACCTAAGTGATCTGGCAGAATATTCGGAACTCCGAATGGACCGAGAAACGCATGAAGTCAGAGAAACAATCGATAATATCTTACCTTCCCCAAATGCATGCATATCTTATTTTTCGTTGTGGCTATGGGGCGTTCGTTGTTTCAGTGGACGTGAAATTCAGCATACAATCTATATCCTACATGTGCTTGTATTTATGTGCAAGATTATGATGGTATAATATTCGTAGACGGCAGACGAGTTTCTCAAAATTGTTGATATGAATATCGAACAGAAATGACAAACTACGAACGCTAGGTGCAGTATCTCTGGCTGGCATCTCGCTTCGTGTAAAGATATGGATCGCATGAACATAGTGTAATATAACATATACATGCGGTTAACACTCAAAATCAAAACGTGAGTGAGAAGAAATCTTCTTTAGATACGATTGAGTGAATAGGGTGTAAATCACTTTCAAAATTTCTTTCGGCTGTATCACGAGGAGAAAGGGAGGGGGAGGGGGTTACCTACTTGAAACAGAGCAGATATAATGCTGCCATTTAATAATGCTGTCTAATGAAATATCATGCCGTAGGCAGACATGACACCCCGCCCAATCACATTATACTGACACCAAGCGAACCAATCCTTGCTCTATGCTCTTAATGTTGATCGTCTTTGGCATGACCCCGGCCGGGGACTGAACCCACTACACCTACCGCTTACGAGGCAGGCGCTCTGACCATTAGGCCATTGCAGTGCGGTCTTGTAGATAACGAAATGCATTTGAGAAGAAGAATACTGGTCAGTTAAACTGATTTGGCCAGGATGTCTGACGGGAATTATAGAAAGATGTAAACTGATTCTCGTTTGCAAGAAATTTGCTTGATTATGAACAATATCAAAGAAAAATCTTCACTTCACATTTAGATTTTATTTGTTGTGGAGCATTTTGACATAATGGCGGTTCTTGATATATTATTTTTATTACAAAGGAGTCAATTCTTGTCTTTTGTTTCACAACGGTGAGCTATCGATCTCCTGACACTTATATTTGCTCATTAGACCAATAAATCCTTAAGAGTGATGCACGTATCAGTCTATGGGAAATTCTGGAAGGCGACAATAACAAGGTGAATCTTTCCGAAGACACATGGCCTGACGTCTAGTGATTCTAAACCGTGTTCTACAACACGCAATGTAAAATGACCGTCCCGAACTGAAGGAAGTCGGTATTTGGGTAACATAGAACGCATAAGAACCTGGTTGATCTGGCGAATGGCTGTCTTTTCAATTAGATGATTGAGCGTGTTCCGAATGAGCTTTAGATTATTTTGGGTTACATTGTACGACGTACCCCTCATATTAGGCACGTAACTAACAGATCTCCTTCCCAGGGAGGTATAAATGATGCCGATCGTTGAACAAAGGTAACTAATGTCATTATATATCCCGATGATTTAACGATGTTAAAGATAGATTCACTGAGTGATGTGTCGGAATAGTCAGGACGTAATGACTGGGAAATACATGAAATCGGCGAAACAATCGATAAAACGAATATAGGATACTACTCTTCACTACACTACCTGCTGTACCTTGTCGGGTATATAATGTTAGCATTGATTTTCATTTGAGGATTTTCGGAGGTTCCCCAAAAGCAGGAAAATCCTATTGTTTCGTTGTGGCTACGAGGCCTTTGCCACATTCAAATGTAATCAGCTTTTCTATTCTTATTTTTTCGGTTTCACCGAAGGTGAAATTCAGCATACGATCTATGTCCTGTAGGTTTTTGTATGGAAAATATATATGTATTTTTAGATGAAAAATAACGATTGTCCAACACTTAACAGACTGCATACGAGTTCTCACGATTAGTGACAAAATGTGATCGTGGCATGCATGACCTCGGGCCGACGTTACACTTCGTATATTCTGTCTAATTTCGTTTACCCGTGGCACTAGGAGCCGGATGTCCATCATGTAATGTAACCTAATGTTAATTACAACACATATAAGGGAAGTGGGAAGAGGTGCCGACATACTGACAGGGCCACATGACTTCACAGTATAGTCTTCTGGTTAACCTATTCTAAAGCACATACCAAGAATCTAACAATTCGTGATATGTGTCGTATCTCAGGTACGCTTTTATTGTATCTGTTCATGTGGCAACTTGGATGACATGACCACACGGTCCCTAGCACCGGCATAAGCGATATTAGATACAAATCTAGAGAGCTATGATGGAAATGATCTGACAACTCGTATATTGGTAATTGGTGAGCTGTGTCGCTGTGACAACTCGTACACTGAGGTTTCGTGAGCTGTATCGTCGTCAGACGAAAATGACGGCATTTAACACAAAAGACTAGTCTGTAAGACCCGATGTCTCTCCCAGCATCAACTTCCCACACCGCCAACATATATCAAAGACCAAAAGGTCTGTACAGGGGGCGGGCATCGGGGACGAAACGTCCACCGGCAGAATCTCGCCATAATGCCTGGTGTTAACAGCCACAATCAAAGCGTGACTGAGACAAATAAAACATCTAGAAAATGAAGTTGAAATTCGTTGAGGAAGAAGAATACTGATGTATTGTGAACATAATAAAAAACAGTTGACTGTACCTCTCCTGTAAGACACCAGCTAATGTATATATATTTTTTCATGCCTTCCTGGATGCTAATAGAATGAGATATTTCGAATATGGGCTCGGATATTCTTGATATAAAAACATCTAGTCCGGCATTCAATATTCAGCCGTCATCAATCAAAGAATTTCCGCGTCCATAATGCAAAGACCTAATTCATATACCGGAAACAGAATTAGCACAATCATAGTATACATAACAGTATATAACAGTATATTAAAAGTATAGTATGCGATGGGCTATGGTTGGCTACCGAACGCAGGATATGACGTTTGCACAAATTAGAGTCGCCATGAGTCTTAGAACCACGTTCACTCTCCCATTTTTCATATATAATCACACGTTGTCCACCTCCCATGGGTACACTGACTAAGCGTCCAAGATTAACTGGATAGCCAGCCACCATGGCCCTCGCATTCGGATAAAATTTTGAAGCCATTGATTTCCTATCAAAATTAATCAAATTAGTCATTAGGCCAACCGAGCCATATCCAAGGTATGATCGTTTGGTAAGGCTGGTGAATATAGTCCCCACCGGATTTCCCGTTATCCATTACTTGCTGACGTGACCAGCAAATTATACTATGAGGTTATTATACAATGTTGAGTTCAACGTAGCTCTTCGTTTCCTGACGTATTGGCGTTGTGACATTACCGCGAAAGGCAGTGTCACGTGTCAGTGTCTTGCACGGTTAGTGTACGTGTGTTAAACGTCATACATATTTTCGATATCACATATTCCTGAGCTTAAAACAGAACCAAGCTGAAGGAGCGTCATTTTTCACCCAGAGGCATCAGCGCGCATGCGTTTATGCGTTCTACATATATTACTAATATATATGCATAAACGCATGCGCGCTGATGCCGCTGGGAGGAAAATGACATTCCTCCAGTTTGGTTTTGTATTTTGCTCAAGGTGTCATGGGGCGTAAGAGCAAACCAACTACACATAATGCGAATTTCTTAGCAGCTCATTAGTGGAATGTATGATATCGAAAATATATAGCTATGTATACGTCGCACCAATGGCTTTGTGACGTTGCACCTAATGACAATCTAGTTTTCCGTCCAACGACGTTCTAGGTATGCACGACGCACAGCGACATCTGGAGGCGGAAACACGCATAAGCAGCAATAATACTGGAAAGCCACGCGATCCAATTAAATGAATTTCATTGGATTATATAAACTAGACGTATAATACTGTATATTATCATGGTTAGAGTGGACGGTTATACCAGTTTTGTTGTGAAGTACACTGCCTTTCGGATGATTGGAGACAACACACTGGCGGTTGATTTGCATTGTCAAGGACAAGGGCATTCTGAATATCCATCACAGTTAATCTTTGTTCTTCCCGAACAATAATTCCTTTTGAAAGTGAAGTCTATTTATTGTTTAATCTATGTGTTTAATATAGGTGTTTCGGTGATAAATTCTCAGAATTGCAGTTTAGAGTCCGCCAGTACGCCAGTGGCTGTGATTGGAAGTAGCATACAGTATTTATAGATATGTATACAGCCCTGAGCTTCATTTGTATCTGCAGGACTTTTGGCTTCTTCGGTTCGTGCCATATTAATGTCTGATTCCTGGTGGTTAGGTATGAAATTGACTCCAGTCAAGAGCGCAAAATGAGTCGCAGATAAGGCTGCGTGTACAGCGTAACACGATTGGCTTACGGAATGTTTGTCTACAGTTTCAAGATGAGCACCACCGCTCGTCATCTTCGATTTTTCGAATAGGTCAGGCGGCACAGACGTGGCGCCTACTTCTTGCGTGCCCGACGTGTGCTGCAGCAGACACTGTTGAGACGGGATGGACAAAATATTGACAAAGTTTCATTATTGCCGTATAGTGTGAACTTGTTGGATCGCATTAATCTTACAGATGTCCGCTATGCGGGATGATATATGTAGGCAGCTGGTAGCGGGACAAGGAATTCGAAGGGAAAGAGTCGGTATAGTTGGAGTGACTGAAATTACCAATCCGCTGGTGCCAGCTTGTAACGCGAGGTAATGGCATGGATTCGTACGACTTAAAAACTAACAATTCCAATATAAGCAGCAATAATTCTATCCACGTAACACTAGACAACTGGATTTCCTACGATTCCAAAGTGCTGCTTATCTTTTTTTATTCTTTTTCTGTTGCCGCGGCCATAATTGGCAATCCTTTGGCAATTGTAGTCTTTTCCAAGGGACACCGGTCTCGGACGGATCTCAGACCCTTTCTGATCAATCTTGCGATAGCCGATCTTATCATGGCCGTATTTTGTCTACCTTTCACATTTACCATGGAGCTGCTTCAGACATGGGTCTTTACCGAACCCATGTGTCCGATTGTTCTTTTTCTACAACTAGTGTCCGTCACGGGGAGTGTGTCAACTAATATGGCCATCGGGATAGATCGGTTGTGGGCCATCGCATACCCTCTCAAATCCAGGGTGACCCATTCTAGATACAAACTAATCATCACGGGAATTTGGATTATAGCGGTGTGTTTGTCGTCTGTTCAGTTAGTTGTAGGAAAGGTTGTAAAAAATGTTCATAAAAATGGCATCGAGAGTGCCCAGTGCACGGAAGTTTGGCCAGCTCCTGCCGATATCCTTATGAAGATCTATACCCTCTTCATTTTAATCACGACCTACATCGTTCCTTTGACGATCTTGACGATTACGTATACTGTTGTGGGACGACTGCTTTCCAAACGACAGCCACCGGGAGTTGCGGACGAGCTGAGAGACACACAGCAGTTAAGGTCGAAGAGAAAGGTAGGTTTTGCAACATGTTACACATTATTGCATTTCAATGGTATTTCCCAAGAAATATAATTTGTAATTACATGTATTTTATCAGCTTATATTGTCACTAGTCTCCGGCAAGTACATTGTATTTGCACTGCACCATGTCATTGTCGAGTGAGGAAATATTTTCGCGATTATGAAATGCTGACAGTTATATAACACTGTTTTATATTATCATGTAATTTTCGACTTGTTACTCTAACATATCTAAATGTACAGCATTAATACGTACAGGATTATTATGCAGGAAGTGATATGAAGGTCTAGGGCTGGTATATGTTGCCTGTGATTTTACTCCCCACTGTGTTGTGTCGTCGTCGGCTTTCTTCGCGTAAATCAAAATAGCTAGAAATTATGCTATATTCAAAAGTCTTTATCTAAATAAATCTAAGTATGTAATAATAAATTTCCATCGTCTTAACAACGTTGTTGGAAGTTATATTCAGAATTAGTTTGTCACGAATGTGCCATCCCAAGTGTATATCAGTTTCAATAAACGCCGTTTTGTAGCTGTGGATCCATTCGAATAAACACGTCACGTACATGCATATCCCCATCTCTATGTATACAGAGCCGGTAATCCTCAGTCTGTCCTTTTTGGTGAGAAAAGCATCCCGGATCTCCACTTTATTGAGAGGGTCAAGAGCAATCTGCCTATCTGATTAGCTACTCGTTCGTATATTTTCACTTTACCCCATCTTTTAACCTGAGAGATTATTTTGAACCAGTGATAACTGACATAATCCCGTACATATGTAATATTTTTTTCCCATCATTGAAAGAAATTGTCATTTTGCTTAGAATAATGTTTATATGGAAAGTATACATGAAAATATGCCCGCTATCACCAGTTCAAAGTATTCTCCTATGTTAACCCTATCTGGCCTGAGTGATTTGGAGTTTTGCTATCCCTGAGCCTAGGGGGCTGAAACTTACCACACTATATCTTTGAGTCAAGCTCTACCAGAAAATGTTAAAAATGGCCTTTTCGACTTTTTTTATTTAAGCGTTTTCTTCGCAAAAACTGCATGATAAATTAGTATATAATAATCTGATACGAAATAAAATATGTTTTACCCACTATTTCATGCAGAAAAGCACACATTTTTAAGAAATTTGACCAAAACGTCACTTTTCTGGTACCCCACATGGCCGCCATTTTGAATTTGCCCATGATCCACTGCTCGGGAGGTCATACAAATAGGCTTAAAATGACCCCAAGAGTTTCAGCTCTTAATATTTTGTCGTTCCGCAGATAAGAACAAAAAACAACGGGGGGGGGGGGTGGGGAGGGGCGCAAAGTACCCCATCCCCAGGCCACGTAGGGTTAACAGATATGACAAAGTGAAAATATATGAATGAAAAACTGATCAGCTGAAGTCGAGGGTCACTGCACAGATAGGTTCTCCTTTTTTTCTCCCAATAATGTGCAAGTCACGAATTCAAATTTTGAAATAATCCAACTGACACATTGTTCACTTTCTCCTCATATATTATTGAAAGGCTTTACGAATTGAGATCGTAGAGTTCTTTATCATAGCCTAGAGTTTTCAAGCTGAATACAAGGGGCCATGCTCAGTGAATATTAATGGATCAAGTACAGTCATCTGGGAATATCTTTAATGACATTTCCTCAATCACCCAATCCAGCACCTATCTTAACAATTTGCTCCTTATTTCCAATATTGCTACTAAACAAGGTAACCTTTGTTAATTATAGCAAGGCGGTCGAACGCTATTCACAAATCCGTCAATATTGTTCTCTCCTGACGGTCCCTTCACACCATAGAAGGCTACATATGCATGTTTCCTTTTACAAGGGGAATAGGCCCTTAATCATAGCTATGAACTGGCTGATATGCTGGCATAATATACAGAATTTACTCATTAATGAAATGCTTGACATTGAGGTTGCTTCCAACAATTTCAGACATTTAACTCGTAACCTTATATAATAAATTCGCTGCGATGAATAGAAGTAGCAGCAGCTGGTCTATAGAGAGACAATATTACATGCATAATTCTTTTAAGCATCCCTTGCGTGCGAAATATCTTATGTCTAGGTCATACAACTACCGATTGGTAGCGAAAAGCCATTGTGCTAGCGAATATCCTCATCTGACGATTTTATCTAAGGGAGCGTTCCCATTTAACGTTCGTGTTTTCATGGTTTAAACCATTTCGTTTAAACCATGCCACGAACGATGGGTGTATCGTTGGTTCGTTTTTTCAAAAAAACCATTGAAAAAACGAACGACGAAAAAGCCATTGCGTTCGTTCGATGGTTTTCTATAGAGTTTCCAAGGCTGTGACTTGCTGCAGAAAAAACGATTAAAAGTAGTTCCGCCTGAGTGACGTCACACTAAGACACGCCCACACACTGCTCGAATGATGGTAGCTCAACCGTGTAGGCTGTTAAGCCGTCGATAACAGGCCTACCGGTATATACCCGGCACCGTATTAAACTGACCACGGTGTGTGTGCATTCTGACGAGAATTTATAAATATAATCTATCATGAACTATTCAGTGTTGGATTTTTTCTTTTTCTTCTGCTTCTTTTTGCGTCCTTGTCCACGAAATAAGTCAATGTTTTCATTTACTACCCGTTGTGAAAAACTACGAGCGCCATCTGATAATATTATCGCAGAAGTATAGCTAGCGGTATCTCTACATTTGTACAATGAATTTATTAACACCACTGCCCATAATAATTATATCGGCCACGAATATGTCTAGCTTTAACTTTACTCTATTATTTTCTAATCCAGAATCACAGAAAGCCCCTATCGATTGCGTTTTCATGGTAAAAGGATTAGAAAATAACTAAAAATACTCTTCATTGTAGAGTGATTTTTTTCACCGGAAATCGCTCTGAACGCTTCCCCGGGGCTAGACCCCAGGAGCTTTCGGGACCCAGGCGTCCCCTCGACACTCCCCTGAAGTGCTATGATAGTAGTCCCCCCCCCCCTTGCCTCGTGAGGCCGTACCACTATTCAATTTGCTTTCGACGCCCAGCCAAGACTCACATCTCACATTTTTTCAGGAATAAGACACCAAAGATTTTCAAAGTGAGTACCGTATTTATTTATACCCGGCCGGTTGTTTAGGCCTAAATAAATCTCCGCTTACTGCAGGTCCACAGGGGCTTGTAGCTGGTCGGTTATTAATTATGATATTAATATTTATATATACTCTCCTCCTAATCTGTATATAGAGTAGGAGGAGAGGATATATAAATATTAATATCATAATTAATAACCGACTAGATATACAAGCCCCTGTGTGCAGGTCCGGAAATAGGGGTGATTCTACTATTCCACGGAAAGTATCTTGAATATGATGGAAAAGGTACTTCACCGATGATAACTTGTTGTTGTTGTTGTTGTTGTGGATATGAAGGTATGAAGGTATGAATGTGAGCGAAATCTTTTTTACATCGAAAACCTTATAAACGGGAAAGGGGTCGCACTAAATACAGACTGGTACAGACCGCATGTTGATTTATGCTTTCCCAGCTGATTGCATTGAGTAAAAACTCTTGGTCAGGCTCATTAAACTTAGTAGTTTGTTTATTATTATCTGTTTGCCAGAAAAGTGGGACAGGCGGATTTTATTTTTATTATTTCTATTTTTAGTTGGGAACAATTAGTCATTGTTAATTCAACTGGCAAAATACACAAATATATTACTGTTCTCCAATTCATTTCCGAAGCATGTGGAACCTTCCCAATATTTATCAGTGCTTATCAACGAACTATTAAGTTTAATGGGCCTAATGTACAAAATATCATCGATTACGTATTGCATGTATTGTACAGGGGCTTTACCATGTCGGGTAATAAACTCGTTTGGATGAACTGGGATGAGATTACTGGTTGGGCGACCTAACCTCCCCCTCCCATCCCCCCCCCCCCACTCCTCCGTCAACCAACACTGACCCTGATGACCATAACACCCCGCCCTCACCACATCGGACTTCCATAGACCACACATAACGGTTCCATAGAAAATAATTGACTCGCTTGCCATGCTGGGGGGTAAATTCCTTCCTTGTAAACAAACAGTCGGTCACAAAAATCGAACGACTACTTATCAGGATTAGCAGGAAAGTACAATGCGACGATAAACGATCATGTGGTAGTGATAGATACGACTTGTGCGACGAAAAACAATTAATTGAGCAGGTTAGAAATAGTATGTCCTTTTATTGCAATATACCCGTGTGTCTCTCTCCACGTGTTCCTTTCATCGTGCGTACAATTTCTACATTTTGTTTGTTTTGAAAGTTTCTTGACGCCATTACGTGTCTGGCAGCAAAGCATTCTTGTGATGTTCGCGGCCACACTTCACACCTGGACACACAACGGTGGTCTCCTCGATACCGTCTACAACTCAAATGTGTTTATTTAACCTCAGATCAACAGAAATTTCGATTCACGGTCTCCGTTACAGTCCGTATATTGCCGTTGTTTTTATTTATTGAATAGCAATTCAGTAAATGATAGAATTTTAGTTACGACAATTCTCAACACTGGGACGTTATTATCAAAATGGCTTCGGTATTATCATGGAGCCTACTATAGTAGGCTCCATGGTATTACATACGATCTGGATTAGAGCTTACTACGATTGAAGAACTTTTGGATATTATATCCCACAGCTTGCTATCAGATGATAAGTGTCACAAAGAATATATTAATTTACAGATAGATAAGATTTATTGCTCAATTTTGTCCATAGGACTAAAATGCATATACATTAAGACATACATTAAAACAGATATAACAGGAGTACATTAAGACAGAACAATTAAGACACTAAAACAATAGGACATTAAAAGAAACATCATACAAGAAACAATAAAACAATGTGAAAACATCACAGACAATATCAAAGACAACAAAATACATTGAATACATCACTGATGATTTAGCGTTCTCGTGGGTGCCTTGGGTTATACTTGTGATGTCAGGTTAGGATATACATGGGCTAAGACTGCTGTGCAATAAAACATATATATAAATATTACATGTATTTATTTAAATCTGTTGATATTTTTGTAATTATAAGCTGCTATTTCTATGTTAAAACAACACGTCTATGATTATCTATTGATACTATCTGTAGATATTCCATTATAATTGAACATTACATACAATTAATCCTTGTAAGAAATTTCTTATTTTAATTTACTTCGGATTCGGAAGTTATTTTTGGAAAATTGGTTCCGGTGTGGAAGCAATGGTGGTCCGCCAGATATGAGGGTCCGGGGACCATGGTATCTGGATCTGGGTGCCCGAAGGGCACCCAGATCCAGATACAAAAGTCCTCCCTCGGAAACAATTGCCCCCCTATCAGCAGAAACCATGGTCCTGATATCGTTGGTGTCCGGGTCACTGAAATCTAGACAAGAATGTCCCTTCTCATATATATAGGGCCCGGACCATGGCATCTGGCGGACTATGGGCGCTTCCACAGCTATGGAAGTCCTCAGAGTCCGGCATACCTCAGAGTCCGGTTGACCTATATATGAAACTAAAGGAATAGTAAAGGCTAGAAATTCTGAACAGAGGTTCGGCCAGCAAATCGGTGGTGCAGTGGATAAAGGCATGGACGGTGCATGGACAGTACAGCAGAAGGTAAGATTGTGGGTTCGATCCTAGTCGGGGTCAGTGGAAAATGTTTGATTTTCTGGATTTCTCATGTACAGCTTTTGTACGTCTTGTAAAGTTATACCGTCACATCTTTGTTAAATATATATATTTTTTAGGAATACTAATTTTATGTATTTAAGTCAATGTACATCCTTACGGTGGCCCATATACGACATGCTATTAATTTTAGTTTGGTATATATTTTTTTCAGTTTAGTTTTCACCCGAGTGAAAACCTTTTCCAATCCGAAGTTTCCACCCAAGTGCAAACGTTTTCACCGGGATGATTGTTTGAATGAGACATTATTCTTTTTTGGTATAACCCATTTACATAGAAACGCGAAAAGTGAGTCCTTGTGACCCGCAATTAATATATTTTGTAGACTTCATTTATGGCTAATTGTATGTATACATTACCGGAAGTTCAACCTAAGGCGCTTGCAAAGTAATGGTGTATTCATGACGTACACCGGGTATATTTATTACCTATTCAATCCAAGCTTGGATAACGATGGTCCATAAAGGGCATTAAAGAATTAGGATGACATATAGGGGACATCGATTTTTTTTACATTGTTTTTATTACATTTTCTGCCTTTCTTGGGGATGTTCTTGATTGTCGTCTATTTTCTATAAACAGATTTGAGTTTATCACATGTTTTGTTCACATTTTTGTCATTTCTAGTAACGTCGTCATAAATGACTTTATCGTTTTTTTGTTTTTTTTTCAACGAAAACCAAACAAACTCTGGAAACGTTTACACCGTTAAACCGCAGAGTAAACCTTTAAACCATCGAGTAAACCTTTAAACCGCGAAGTAACTTTTAACCCTATACCAACCCTGTTGGTTTCTTGCTCGTATCTCCGGAACGACAAAAAATTGGAGAGCTGAAACTCCGCGACTTTTTAGATTATCATATTGAGGTCATTTTGAGCCAATTTGCATGACCCCTCGAGCAGAGGGTCATGGGTAAATTAAAAATGGCGGCCATGTGGGGGTACCAGAAAAGTGATGTTTCCGTCATATTTCTTCAAAATTGTTGCTTTTCTGTACGGAAAACTGGGTAAAACTTAGTTTAGTTCATATCAGATTATTATTTACTAATTTATCATGCATTTTTTGCGGAGAAAAAAACAAAAAAAAAATATCGTCCAAAAATGCTCTGTTGAAAATGACGTCACAGTGACGTCATAATGGCGGCCTTCTTCGATTATTTTACATTTGAGCTTGACCCAGAGATATAGTGTGGTAAGTTTCAGCCCTCTAGCCTTAGCGATAGCGAAAATATATAGGGGGTGGAACTTTCCGCCGCCCCAGGCTGCGGTACACCCCAAATCGTCCAGGCCAGATAGGGTTAAACCGCGGAGTAACATTTACCCTGCGGTTGCTAGCTTTATTTCGCGGTTCAAAGGTTCCGCCGTTAATCTAAAGAAATTCTGTGTTAACCTTATCTGGCCTGGGATGTTTAGGACCTGTCCAGGCCTAAGGGGGGGGGGGCGAATTCGGCCCCCTCCCCCCACCCTCACTAACTACTAACTATTGTTCTTATCCCTTGAAGTAAAGGGTCTCAAACTTACCACACTATACCTTTGCGTCAACCTGTACAAGAAACTGTAACAAAAATCCAAGATGGCCGCTTTGATGACGTCACAGTGACGTCATTTTACAAAAAATACCTTTCTTGGTCGAATTTTTAATCAAATTTTGCGAAAATTGTATTCATGTAATTTTTCCAAAAAAATGCATGAAAAATTACCCGTGAATTTACCCGTGATCCTCTGCTCGAGATGTTACGCAAGTAGGCCCAAAATGACCCCAATACACGCTTAAAGCTAAAGTGTTGAAACTTACTCGTAAAGTGATGAAATAACCCTTTCAGTGTGTCCACAGGGGCTGCACTTTAAGTGTCCCTGTGGACACACTTAAAGGGTTATTTCAACACTTTACGAAAAAAATTTCAACACTTTAGTTTTAAGCGTGTATGATAAACTACAAATTCACGGAGTGTCAGCTTTGATTGTTTTGTCGTTCCGGAGATTGCACAGAAAGTTTGGTGGTGGTGAATGTCCCTATCCCAGGCCTTGTAGGGTTAAAGAAGGAATTGTTTGCATAAAATAGTCCAAAATATATAGAAAAGCCCGAAAAACTCGGAAAAAGTCGATATCCCCCATAGGCCAACGCATAGAATACATACCCGGTGTGTTCTACATACATGTTTTTTCTTAATCCAGAATATGTCATGAATAAACAATTAATTTGCGAGTGCCTTAGGGTCTTTGGCGATATTTGTGACTGATTATATCTTTAAACGGACATGTTTGTTATCCATGATGCTTACTTTCTCACAAATCGCGGTTATTCTTTGTTCCTCAGGATATTTGGTTCCACACAGTCCTCGTAGAACAATTTGGTTCTTTTTGTATTGTTACTTGGTATTTTGTTATGAGAATTTGGATCTGTATTTTGGTTCCACCTGCTGCGAAAATAGACAAAAAATTTCCCGGAGTGCGGAGAGCACAAGCGCCAAACTGGTTTAACGAAGAGCCAAATTCTGTTGAATTTATCTGAAGAACTAAGAAGTACCAAGATTCCATAGTATTGTGTATTAAAACAACGGATACAAATTCTGTCTGTATGTTGTATTCTTCACTGTAGTGAACAAGCTCTCACGAGACAATCAAAGAATCGCGAAAGCACGAGGGGAAGCCCTTAGGTGTGATGCAGTCCTACCCGGCTATTTCTTAGCATAAATTTCAAGATTTTTTGTTAAAATTATCTTGTTTTTTTCATTTCATTTTCGTCCTCACTGATCTCCTGAGTAGGAGGAAGAGACGGAGCGAGGGGGGACTTAGGGCGTTATTCACCTACCTTCAACCGGTGACGTCAACAGGTCACTTTCGGTTGACCTTTGTGAGGTCACTCCCGGTTCCGGTCACGTGATCGGAAGTGACCATGCGCACAACAGCGGACATCATGCGCAGGGTTAAAGGTCATTTTATAACACATGAACGGAACCGGAAGTGACTTCACAAAGGTCAGACGGAAATGAACTGTTGGCACCACCTGTCGGAAGTAGGTCAATAACGCCGTAACTCCCCTTTCTATACTACTCTCTGGTACACATGTTCACGTGTAAATTGGATGAAAAATCGGAAGTAGTAATCGAGGCGGACACTGGGCTCCGGGTTAGGACTTTCGTCTCCTGGAAGCCAGTGTCCCAGGACATCCAAATCCAGACCTGAATGCCCGACGGACAATTAAATCCAGATCTTAGTGTCTTGGGACACTTACATCTAGACGCGAGTGCCTCCCGGACTCTGGATGCAGCGGGCCACCGTTTCCGTCACACCGGTAACTGTGTATGCTTAGTTCCAACCGAACTTCTGGGGCCTTATAATTCACGCGCCATTCTGAACGTATTTACTTCAAGAATTCAAATAAGACCGCTGTTACATGCAACACATAAAATATATCACATTTGGTTAAAGTTACGGTAGCATTAAACAAACTTGACCCAAATCTGCACCCTTAAATATAGTTAAAAGTATTAATCACAATGAACACACATCAATAAAGATTCGGACATTTGCAAGCTAACACAATGCTGCTTTTAATTATTTGTCATATGTCAAAAAAAATCATTGTTCTTGCTAAAACTTATATTTACAAATTGTTAATCGAGAAAGAAATAAATTTTAAAAATGAAAAAAAATGAAGATTTCTTTTTGGGATGGGGCGTTGAAGGAATTACGGAGCTTATGAATTACCATGGAAAGATTGATATTCAATAAATGATATCGCGGTGCTTGTGGAATTCGGGGCTGGCGTTTGTTTACTACACGTACATATAGCCATTAATATAATAGACTAGATATAATACAAATTCAGATAACAATGAATAATGCGGTCGAGGATAGCCTTCAGAACGAATCCAATAACCATGCAGGGTTTGACGCGAGGGTGTCTACTCAAGTCGGGGGAAAAACGTGCATTAATTACTTCTGTCGTCTAATTATGTAGATGAACTTCAACATCTAGTTACACGTAAAATTAATTTACTGCCTATCCAAACGTCAGAGAATTCTGCTTTGAATTAACGGATTCTTTTCTCCGTGCCCACGGAGATTGTGTTATCAGGCTGGATAATGCGAACATCACGTGATTGTATTATTGCGCCATCGTTTTCCAGCGAACGATCGAACGATGGCAAACAAAGAAGGAAAAAACCGCAATGGTTTTCTGTAAAACGAACGACTTCGTTCTCTGGCGAACGAACCAATGCGTTGAATGGTTTTTTCAATGGTTTTCCACGAAAATCAAAACGATGGGTGTAGAACGACTTGGTTTTTTTTCGGTAATTTAAACGAACGAAGCAAAAACCATAATTGGGAACGCTCCCTAACAGTTTGACCTTTATGGATCTTGAAAAATTAATCGTTTCGTTTCGGAAATTGTGCCATAAACAACATCGGGCCACTTCTCTCATCGGACAGGAAAACTATCACCGTATAAACATTTGGCTGAGACTATTTATACATTAGATGCTAAAATCATCATAGGTCATATCAATTTTATCTCTTTCTGGTGTATCTGTACCATGTTTTATGGCAATTTCACTATGGAACAGGTTCCTGAGACTGGCCACGAAACCTGGATCCGACAGGATGTCATTATTTTCGACACCAGAGCTGGTTCCTAATACTACCCATAAACATGTTGCCCATAAACATGTAATAATGTAAAGCAAGACATCCGTTCTACAGAAAGTCCACGTTAATGGAGGAATAACTTCCATTTCTAAAGTACGTGTTTGGTCATTTCAAATTTTGAAAACATCCCGTATTTCCCTTTGCCTGCGGGGAAAATTGAGAGAACCTCCGAAACGTCCACCGCGATTAGAAAAGGAAAATTAGATCTCGATTGGGAATATAAGGGGTTGATCTCGGTAAGTCGTCATTCTCGGAGCAATGGTCGCATTCATAATTGAGAGTAGGAACTCACTGATTGGTTGGACTCAAAATTGCAAGCGTCAGATCCGACATTCAATATTCAGCCGTCGTCCGTAAAATAATTTCCGTATCAATAATGGAAATACCTATTCCGTATGAAAGTTAGCCCCAATTCCGAATGTGTATAAAATAAAAATGATTAAAACGCAAGATGGTTTGTTATGAGCGAGAAGAGGACAACAGTTTTCAAAGATGTCAGCAAAACATGACCATGATCTTTAAGATCAAAGCTAGGAGATTTTAAACTTCACGATATATCCATTCACGAGTCTCGAAAAGGCCCTGGTATATCCATCTAGAACCAATTGTTTTCAATCTCTAACACAAGCAGCCGCTTGAGAATACTCTGAAAATGAACAAAGAGTTAAAAGCTGTCTTTTTAGATCACACAGCAAAGCACTGAATAATCTCCTACACATCATTACCTTGTAGATCAGTTTTTGGCAATGTGTACCGGTAGCATATTTCACACCCACTATCGCTCAACACGTACGCCATAAAATATAGCTGTGTATGGCTCCTGCATCATTCCGGCCCAACCTTCAAAAATGGGTGTATCCAAGAAAAAAAATCGCTGAGGAGGATTGTTTTTATATAACGAAAGACAGCTAAAATGGATCCATCGGTAATAATTTGAGCATTGCCAGGAACGGCTATAATGATTAATGCTTACAGTACATGCCTGCACGATAGTATTGGAGTCTTCGCCACGGCGACGCTAACATGACTCCAGTGTCTGCCAAATGTTTATGTCGTCAGCTAACGCTGTTCGCGACAGACCGATTTATTCAAGTGTTGTTCTTGACCCCAAAGCCTCAGTAACCCAGATGAATATATTGAACATCCAAGAGTCAACCGCAGTTCATTGAGCAAATCTAAGATATTAAGGACATTAATCAAAGTAGAAAATGGAAGAATCAGAAGAGTTAACCTCGAAATAGGCATCAGGTTTTTGGAAAGCAGAAGATTTTCATTGAACATATCGGCCTGTGACAAAAATTCTCTTCGCCGGGATTGGGTAGAGAGAATGGGGTGGAGTCTCTGGGTCATATGGGGTCTTCCTACCCTCTCTATTATGAATATAGGAAATGTTCACAATAGAATGGCACGGAGACCCCATATATTGAGACAGTTCGCGTCATCCTCTGCCCTTATTCAGGAAAGGATATTGTGAAGGCCTACTAGTGAATACTAACAACTTGGAAAATGTTGACAGTTATCACTATGCAAAGTAAAATCATATGGGTATTGTTATTATTTTTTTGCAATGAAAGGAAAAAAAGAATCTTTCATGCATGAATTTTCGAAAATATGTCAATAATGTTAAAGCCTCTGTGTGTTCTTTAGCATTGAAAGCATACAAAGATTTCTGTCCAATATGGGCAGATTATTACCATTTATCACGTGACTCCATTCCAAAATGGACCTATTCCAAGTGGGATTTGGACATGATGGATAGGTTAACGCACCGTCTGCTCCATAGTAAACGGTTATAAATGAGAATTACCTGCGATTTTTGACTTTCGATAGATTATTTACTCCGTTAACTGTTTTTCACTTAGTTTTGCCACTCGAAAAGCTTTTTTATGCGAATCACTTTGCATGATCATGCAAATGACCGAGTCTGTATATAGGAGGGTGTAGTAAATTTATGAATGGATCGCGTGCTGAAATCGTAACATTGCAATGATGACAGCTGTAGCGCATACACACACCCCGCTGTTCACACAAGGCGGGTGCACCTGTTTTAGCTAAGTTATCTTGGCACATGGAGCTGCAGATTGATTGGCAACTCGATAGAAAATTACGGGGAGTGTAAATCTTATCTCGTGCAATGGATAATCCTCCAGAATTTTCAGAATTAATCAGAATCAAATGACAGAGCTCTTGTCTCGGCTTAAAACTGTGAAGGTAACTCTCTCGAGCCCGTACAGATCAAAGCCGTACTCGGTGTGAAATAATTAACTGGCTCTTGCATAAATAATTCTTTGTTACATAAGATCGTGTCGATACAAGGACTAATTTTTAAAACAACAGTAAAACATTGTTTTCTGTTAGTATTTTTAAATTATCAATTGATACATTGATTATTTTCTCTATAGATTAAAGGCTTTATCTAGTGTACACACAGTTTTATCTTGTGAATTGAGATCGTGTCGTTCCTAATCATGGCCTAGATTTTTCAAGTTGAACACAACGGGTCATGCCCACTGAATATTACTGGGCCCAGTACAGTGTCCCGGGAATATCTTTAATGACATTTCCTTAATCATCCAACCCAACATCTATAATTTGCTGGTTATTTCCAATATTGCTACTAAAACAAGGTAACTTTTGTTAATAATAGAAAGGCGGTCGAACGCTATTCACAAATCCATCAATATCGTCCTCTCTCGATGGTCTCAATACACTAGAGGCCTGGAAGGCTGCATATGCCTGTTTCCTCCTACTAGGTGAATAGGCCCTTAATCATCGCTATGACCTGGCTGCTATACTGACATGTCTAGTGATAATACAGAATTTACACATTCATGAAACGCTAGACGTTGGGTTGCCTTCAACAATTTCAGACATTTAATTCGTAAACTTAAATAATATCCGACCTATAATTCCTCATTTGGAGAATAAATTCGCTTTGACGAATAGAAGTAGCAGCAGCTATAGGTGCATGGTCGCTGGTCTATAGAGAGACAATATTACATGCATGATTTTTTCGAGCATCCCTTGCGTGTAAAATATCTTATGTCTAGGTCATGTAGCTACCGATTGGTAGCGAAAAGTCATTGTGCTACTAAATATCCTTATCTGACGATTTTATCTAACAGTTTGACCTTTATGGATCTTGAAAAATTAATAGTTTCGGTTCGGAAACTGTGCCATAGACAACATCGGATCAATCCTCCCATAGGGCAGAAAAACTATCACGCTATGAACATTTGGCTGAAATTATTTTATACATTCGATGTTAAAATCATCATAGTTTATATTAATTTGATCTCTTCCAGATGTATCTGTACCAGGGTTCATGGTAATGTCACTATGGAATATGTTCTTGATACTGGCCACGAAACCGGGACCCGACATAATGCCGTTATTCTCGACACCTGGGCTGGTCCCTAATGTTGCAAATAAACAGGTTATAATGCAAATTACAAGCATCTGGTCCGTCACTCATAATTCAGCCGTCGTCCATTACAGAATATCCGCGTCCATAATCCAAATACCTTTTTCATACGAAGTAGCCTGTCATTTGGAAATTGTCCGTTAATGAGTGAGTCAGTGAGTGAGTCAGTCCATCCGAATCCTTTTGTCGGCAAAATAAGGAGAACCTTGATTTTTGGCATGAAGGTGCATTAGGGGACTGTTACCAGCAAGTTCTGGGCTGACCTACCTTTGATGAAAAATTCTGGTGATTTTTGATAAAAATCACTGGTGATTCTGACTTGGGCAGTGCCCATCATAATATAAGCAGGATTTCAACTGGGGTGGTGGGGGGTGGGGGATTTCCAAGAGTTCAGTAACAAATACGCCAGTTCTACTCCCTTATTTGAGCAGTCGAACATCCTGCCGTTTTGTCAAATAAATAGTTATTTGATTTTATTATTCACCCATAGATTCCTCTACAATTCCGATCAAATTCTTAAACTACTTCACAAAACATTCGGAAGTCCACTCTTACCCAACACGACAAGCTAGTCTTAATCTATATCGACCGAGAGTGCAATCAAATCTATCATTTTACTGTACCAAGACGAAGGCTTCGCGTATTTGGAACGCCTTACCGTCTGACTTAAAATCATGTTTATCTCAGTCACTTTTCAAATTTCGAATGAAAATTTACTTGTTTTCTGAATAGTCTATCCATTCAAATTTCGAAGGCGTATTCATATTATATTTTCACATTTTGCTTTGTACACACCGACATCATTTTCTTGGCCATCAATCGCTCCAATACTGACCTTGAGACAAACTTATTTTATGTAAAACACGTGTACCTTATCCATTTCACAAAGCCCTATCTTATATATTTAATGTAGTTCAAATGTACTTAGTTAACAACTATAGAGCTGGGTGCATCACCATTGTTAATTCACATATTTAAATTTGAGAGTTTTTTCAACTCCTATTGTCTTATTTTCGAGCTGGTATAATCACTAACAATTATTATTTTATGGGATATAACAAGTCCTCTGGGATTTTATTCCCGCCATATTTTTATTTATTCACATACCATATCTATGTCTTTGTTTATATATGGTGAATAAACAAGCAATCAATGAATCAATCAGTTCGCGTCGGAGTC
>JAVTVY010045880.1:0-19824 GCA_036873755.1 Hanleya hanleyi
ACCCAGTAGTATCATTTCAAATAGTAATTGACCGTTGATTGTTAGCTCCGATGTTTCCACTGGGTTTGTATTATCAGTTCTAGTGTATTGCTCTACTGTGTCCATTATTGAACCTTTAACAAGCTCTACATAGTCTTTGTCTTTTAGAAGCGAGTTATTAAATTTCCAAAATCCTTTGCCTTTTTTAAAATCTGTAAAGGAGAGTGATAAGCTGACAAGTGAATGATCTGATCTATAGCTGGGATGAATGTTGGAACATTTTACTCCGTGTAACAGGTTACGAGATGTCAAAAAAAAGTCGAGGCGCGATTGCTTAAGTGGAGTTGGCTGTCGCCAAGTATATCTTTTCACCTCCGGGTTAAACTCACGCCATGGATCTACTAAATCATAATATTCCTTTAGCTCCAAGATCCTTTCTCTAGCTTTTGGATGGTTTACATGGATATAATTAAAGGTATCAAGATCTGGGGTTTGCACTAAATTCCAATCGCCACAAAGGATATAATGCTGACTATTCCATTCGTCTAATATTGTTTGGATATTGTCGAAAAAATCTGAGTCATCTTCATTTGGGGCGTAAATAGAAACTAAAGTGAATGTTAGTTCTGGCATTTTAATTTCCAATATTAGATAGTTACCTTTTTTTGTATCTCGCCGTACTCTCAAAACTTCGAATTCAAAATTGTTGTTAAATAGGACTGCAACACCTCTTGAGTTATTAGAGTATGGGCTGATATATGTATCATAACCCCATTCTGTAGATACGTATTTTTTCATTTCTCGAGTGAAGTGAACATCCTGTAGGCAGTAGATGGACATTTTTTTATCACGGAGATGTCGAAATACGTCAATTCTTTTCTGCTTATTATTCAGTCCTCGACAGTTGACTGATGCTATTGTTATCTCTTGATTAGACACCATTTAATGGAGGGAAAAATTCTTGTGAATTCCAGAAAAATGTACATAAAACAATAAAGACAGTTGATGTTTTTGCATATACCGTAATAAGTTTAACTTTCACTGAGCTGTACGCTGGTATGGTGTTCTTAATGTGTATGTCCTCTTCTGTCGAAAAAAAACAAACTATTCAAAGCATGAGATATCAAAAGCAATGAATAAAAATACAAAATACAAAAAGTAAATTTACTTCCAGGCATCCTCAAAATAAAGGAGTTTGCCTGCTCTGTCGGAGTGTGCAATATATACAATACAAATTCCGTTAGGCTGGTCAAACATGACATGTCCGTGTTGGTCCCATACGGGCCTCCCACCAGGGAAAATAGGAAAGCTTGGACAAGTTAAATGTAAAAAATGGATAATAATAATAATGGTAATTGAAGTAGAACAGATACGTTTTAACTAAATTGTTCAAAGTTGATAAAAAGAATGAACCGTTGCAACTTATGAGACTTTTACTTGGCAGCATATATTTATATTGACCAAAACAATTGAGAATATGCTCAAAAGTTGAGAACGTTAGGCAACTTTTTTTTAAGATAGAACAATTATGTTTTATAGCTTGCTCTACGCAAGGAGAAGACATATATGCAGGTAAAGTATGTGCATATTGGTCATAAGACAAAGGTAAAAAAAAACAAACTAGGAGTGGTGGGAGGTTTTCTGTGGACAATACACCTTTGCATTCGATGATATTGGTCCATTGAAACAAATAGGTCGGTGTTATTGTAAACTCTATTATGATTCTATATCCGATAAATATTTGAAGTATGATATTCGATATATTAGAATCATCACAATATTTTATATTTACCACCAACATGGACTGAATAATATACGGTACCAACACTAAATCTGCTGAACAAGTGTACATACTTTACATGTTACTGAAGATGAAAATATTCACATCCATGACGTGCAGAAATTTCCCGATTTAATTGAAAACGAAAAGGCGAGAAAAAAATCAGTGTAGAACTAGTGGCATTATATGATGCAGTCATACTTGAGCATCCGTCACTAGTAACTTCATTTTAGCAAAAGATTTAGCAAAATACAAAGTATTATGAATCTAATGTTTATAGAGTCAAACTAAATTGGGTATTCATTGCACTGTATACATGGAAAACATTCGGCTATTGAAATCATGTACATTTCTTGAGTGAGTGTACCTGCTATCGAAATGGACATTGAAAAAAGGCGCGAAACTAACCGGTATACTCGTCGTCCTAAAATAGGAACAACTTACGTAACCGTTTAGCTGTTGCAGGACCTTGAAATTAACATTTATATTTAAAGCTTCCGTGTGCTACAGTCAAGCTATATTTGAAGATAGTATACCCTGGGCACCACGTAGATTTCTGGTCAATATTGGACTCAAATTTATCAAATTGGTTTGATCGCCAGTGCATAATACAATCAACTAACCAGTTTCCGCTTGTAATGATAATAATTCTTTAATTTAAATTATGTTTCCCGCCAATATTTATTGAATGTGTAAATACTCTAGCATCATCAGTACTTAAAATTCACAACTAACTTGGTCAGTCAGACAACAGAGAAAAATATACATTCTCTAACAATCAGTGTATGTACAATGACAAACATATCAGTAATGAGTCGATTGAAAATGTGTGTATGACATATTCCCTATACACGCTTTACATGTTGGTGAAGATAATATTCATTAATATTCACCTCTATGAAATGCAAAGTATTATTCAATGTTTACACATTCAAACTAAATTGAGTACCGGCATTCATTTCACTGACTGTACACACGGAAGTATTCGGCGATCAAAACAGTGCAAATTCCTTGAGTGCATATACATGAGCACTGTAATCTTCGAAAGAGACATTGAATAAAGACACAAAAAAGCGGCGTTTTCCTCTTCCTGAGAAAGACTTTGAAACGAACATGGATTTAAACGTTATACTCCTCGACCTGAGTCGGAGTAACTTACGTAACCATCGGAACAGTTAGGCCTTGTAACTTGTAAGGTATGAATTCAAATATCACAGGACACAAAGTCACTCCATATTTTCATGCTGAACAGAAAGCTTAGCACCGCGTACTAAAATCACAAAATTTAGTTCGTCCGACTGTATCTTTGTTATCGGCTGTTCGCAATCAATATTCATTCATAGAGTTATCAGTGTACAGTTATATTTCCGCCTTGTGTACAGTAAAATGTTTCGCCTTGTGGCTTCAAGTTGTGCACAGTTATATTCCTCACTATTTGTACAGTTATATTTCCCGGTACCAGAACCGAGTTTCAATCACTATTATATTTGTACGGAAATGTACATACCTACAGATCAACAGGTGTCAGAGGTGGCGTGTCTTTTCCATTGCTCCCCGGCGGATGATCGAGTTTCCAGAACAACTTTCGGACCGTCTTGACGGATACGCGTGTGGCACTTAGTGCTCTCTCGTAGTTCGAACGCTTTAGTAGATAGCTTTCCTCGGGCGACTCGCAGCTTAGGTGGCAGATCTGTTCTCACAGAGGTCCTGGTGAGGGCTCCCTTTAAATTTTTTGTGGCGTTCAAAATTTCCTCTCTTTCGTCAATTGTCATGACCGTAATGATTATTACGGTTTTTACAACAGCGTGAACTTTCAACATTAGCATATTACTTTTAGAATGACAAAGGATTTCGAATGTTCATTCCATCACAATAGAGAATTTCTTCGACGGTATGTTGGTCTTGTCCATTACTTCGGCTCTTACTCGAGCGTTGTCTTTCGACAGCAACCGTTGTCTTTTGTTGCCGGCTGTTTATTCTCATGTAAGTGATGTTCATTTCCACTGTATTCGTCCACGAGTTGGTCAGATTATAAAACACTTAAATCACCCAGCACGACAGACCAGAGCATGTACCGCGACGTCAAATTTATCACAGCTGTCAATTCCAGATTGAGTTTGTGACGATAGGATTGTTGTGTTTCGAGCCGAAACAGTGAAAAAAAAACATTGCTTACATGTGTTCCTCCCTCCCTACAGAAGTGGATTCCCACTCTCCAATTTTCGATCCCAACTCTTCCGCATATTTGTACTGGGTCTCGAAAGAAAAAAATGTCTTCAGAGGGAACTAAAAGCGAATTGTTTTCTTCAATGGTCTCCAATAGTTCAGTGTTATTAAAATGACACTTGGACGGTTTAATCTGAAGGAATCTGACACGACGTACTATTGAATAGATGAACAGTGAGATGAGGTATGTCCATTTTACTATACCTAACCTTTGCAGAAATATGTCACAAATATCGGACAAGGCTAGATTCTAACCACGGTCGATCGGCTCGGTATGGAATGATGTATTCTTTCGAGAAATGTGACTGGGGGAATTGTAATCCAAATTACCTTACAGGGCGATCTGATTGGAGGGATGTGCATGCCGTATTGTCGAATAATTTTGTTCGTCGAGAGATAACAGGAATTTCATGTCGTGTTATATGCATTACATGTCGGTATATCATTGCCAAAACAGGTGCGTTACACCTATCAAGAATGTCAATTTTATCGAAGCTCACTGGGCAGGGGCCTTATTCACGAAGCGCTCTTAAGGCCTAAGAGACACTTAAGCCGCACGTAGAGTCAACTTTGCGAAAGTGGTGGTATTCACGAACGGCTCTTAACTTAACAGAACACGTAACATCCTCTTAAATCGTATCTTATGTTACGGGAGCTCTAGAGCTCCCTTAAACCTCTCTTAGCGGTAAGAGGGGATGACATTACTAGTTAGACGGGTTTCGACATGGCGTTTCTGCTACTGCAAGGGATGTTGAACGTCGTGAAAGCGTCTTTAGGGATAGGACAAACCCTTTAGATATATATAGAGATTCTGAATTAATCCAACGGTATAGAATTCCACGAAATTTGATTATGGAAGCCATCGATCTGATTAATGGTGAAATAACACACCCCACCAGAAGGTCTCAGGCAATACCAGCTAGTGTTCAAGTATTGTGTACGCTGCGCTATTATGCAACGGGCAATTTCCAACTCGCGAATGCTGACCTATATGGTATCAGCCAACCCTCTGTGTCGCGAATAGTCGCAAGTGTGT
The DNA here is from genome assembly GCA_036873755.1 of Hanleya hanleyi. Classification (NCBI taxonomy): domain Eukaryota; kingdom Metazoa; phylum Mollusca; class Polyplacophora; order Lepidopleurida; family Hanleyidae; genus Hanleya; species Hanleya hanleyi. The sequence goes on from JAVTVY010045880.1 coordinate 5,022, forward strand.
CGAGTGCCTTGTGCAGGCATGCCACCGACATCATTCGCTTTCCACGAAGTGCTGAAGTACAACAGGAGATGAAGGAAGGTTTCCACGAGCATGCTGCTATGCCCAATGTCTTGGGTTGTCTTGTCTTGTCGACATGCCGTTTTGTCGTGTTGTCGTACAGCTGTGTTGCCATGTCTTGTCACAATGATGTCGCAATGGGGTATTGCCGTGTTACATTCCAACAAATATGCTCAGATATATCCATGCGCCTGATCTTTGAAAGAAGCTTGTCAACACGACGACATGGAAAAGGGCTACACAATAACACGGCAAGTGCACACCGGCGTGGAATCATAGTGACCCGGAAATTCGATAGTATGGCAGCAAGACAACACAAATTAATTCCGACATGACAACACAAACGCACGACAATGCGATATGACGGCATGTCGACACGACATCTCACCACCACGGAAACACAACACAACACTAAATGGCGGATATTAGCCACCATACCAAATTCTTCCCACAATCACAAAAGAATAAAGAAAATAGAACGCAAACTAATTTTCATGCGTGACCTGAGTCTTTCTTACACAAAGGACATGGTGAAGTGGTTTGATAACATTTTTAGTGGTAACGAAGGCTGTTCTTAGGTTCCATGATAGGAATATATTAACTTATTTACCCACCACCGTCAGATTTAAAGAGGCCCGTAACTTTAAGTGGTTCGTAATTGTAAGAGGCATTTAAGTGTGGTTTTGTGAATACCACTTAGTGCACACGTAACATTCTCGCAAATCGCTCTTAACGTCCCCGCAAATGACTAAGAGGCCCGTAACTTAAGTGACGTTCGTGAATAAGGCCCCAGGTTTGTAAAGTCGAGTAATTGTGACGGTGGAATCGAACCCGCAGTGCATTTGCCTGTCTATTGTGATGACTTGGAATAGTGCATGGTGCTCCAGACATTCGTCATCCTTTCAACGGTAAAGGGACAATTTTGGACAAAGTCTTTGCTACCTTGAAATGAACATCCGACGATGTTTCTAAATGTCAACGGCTATCTATGAAAGCTCACGCTCATATAAGAACCATAAATATGGCGACTATTTTTGTTACATGCAGAAACGGTAGACCAATAAATCGGGATATGATCTTTCCACACCAAAATCACAGGTCATATAATAATTTTCCCTCGTTTACTAACAAATTAGTTTAGCGATCTACAATTGAAATTAATATTATTTTTCATCCCGAGTATAGAAACATTATATGGCAAATCCGTCATGTAAGACACATACAATATGTGACTACAATGTGAACCATTCAACGAAGAAGTGAAAAGGGCCAATTATATTGCACGCAAAGTGTTTCCCATTGACGTTGTCTTACATGACGGGTCTATCCATTATATACTACACTATGAAATTGAGTTGTATTTACTAAATATCATGGAATGAGTACAACTTTCCAAAATAATATATAGAAAATAAACTCCATCCAATTGATGAAATATATTTGATATGCCCTTGTTATATTTAATACGTACTATCCTCCTCATTACATGGTCAATATACATGGAATCTCAGCTAGGAAGGGAAGGATGAGCAGTGCATATAACCAGACATTGAAATTAATTCATTTTAGAAACGAAAGAAGGTAGAGTTATCGGGGATCCTAGTCAAGAAGGGCTGATCGAGCAGTTGTTCGTTGCAATTTTTGACAGACAAGACAAAGACCAGATAAGGAAATGGAATGCCAGTCCGGATCGCTATATAACACCACACCTAATGTAGTCCCAATACGATAAACAGAGTCTGTCTCCATATATTTCGTGTAACAAGCAGACTCACACGCCCATAAATGGAAGTGTTTAGTTGCATGCGTTTGTGTTTTACTGCCCTCAATCTCGTGTGGCAAAGGTACTTTTCAGGGTTAGCTATCAATGCGACCGTTCCTAAATGTGCCTATCGCCAAGAACCGTAGTAATGGACAAGACCAGCATACTGCCGAACAAATTCTCTATCGCGATGGAATGAACATCCGAAATCCTTTGTCATTCTAAAAGTAATATGCTAATGTTGAAAGTTCACGCTGTTGTAAAAACCGTAATATAGGTACGGGCGGGATATCGCCTTGTCTTCCAGGTGACACATACGGTTTTTTCCGGGGTATTCTGTGACACACGACAAATTTCATACGGTCAACACTCGCCGGGTCAAGTTTCAGGGTCTCCTTCATGTATTTTCTCGTCACGTCCTCAGTGTTTTCGCCATTAGCCTCCGGGATCCCATCAATCCGCAAGTTTAGTTTTCGATCATGTATGTCTTTCATGATTAGGCTATCTTCTAAAGATTTAATTTTAGCCATAAATTCTGCTTTTAGTGACGGAATTATATCCTTTTTGATGTCTTGAATCTCATGTTCGTGGAAGTCCAACGCTTGACTATGTTGGGACACCGTGTCTCGTAAATCACGAATAGATTTTTGTACTCCAGCTAAGTCTTTTTTCAGTTCATTTCCTAGGTCATCTATAACAACTTTCGTATTCTCTTTTAATCGAGATTCTAGTCCAAGTAGAAGTTCTTCTATATGTCCATGAACACCTACTTGTTCCTCCTGACCAGCCATGTTTACCGCCGCCGCTGGTTCGCTCTGCACGGGATTTTCAGAAAGGTCACCTCCAACCGGCGTACTCCGCAGTAAGTAGCGCGTCACTTTTTCACTATTTTGATTATTTGGCTTCGTTTTCGGTGTTTTATGTCTTCTATTCTTTGACACAGACGACATTTATGCTTTTAGATCAACATACATTGAGAAAGTACTCCGACAGAGCAGATAATCTTAGTCGAACCGGGAGCTACGCGAAATGCGTCTCACCCCTCCGAAGTACATACCGGAAGTTATCATGGTTATAGAGCAGTACGTTATCAAGTTATGCAGCAGTAAGTTATTATGGTTATACAGTAGTACGTTATCATGGTTATACAGTAGTACGTTATCATGGTTATACAGTAGTACGTTATCATGGTTATACAGTAGTACGTTATCATGGTTATACAGTAGTACGTTATCAAGGTTATACAGTAGTACGTTATCATGGTTATACAGTAGTACGTTATCAAGGTTACACAGTAGTACGTTGTCATGGTTATACACTATTACGTTATCATGGTTATACAGTAATACGTTATCATGGTTATACAGTAGTACGTTATCAAGGTTATACAGTAGTACGTTAGCATGGTTATACAGTAGTACGTTATCAAGGTTACACAGCAGTACGTTGTCATGGTTATACACTATTACGTTATCATGGTTATACAGTAATACGTTATCATGGTTATACAGTAGTACGTTATCAAGGTTATACAGTAGTACGTCAGCATGGTTATACAGTAGTACGTTATCAAGGTTATACAGCAGTACGTTGTCATGGTTATACACTATTACGTTATCATGGTTATACAGTAATACGTTATCATGGTTATACAGTAGTACGTTATCATGGTTATACAGTAGTACGTTATCAAGGTTATACATTAGTACGTTAGCATGGTCATACAGCAGTACGTTGTCAAGGTTACACAGCAGTACGTTGTCATAGTTATACACTATTACGTTATCATGGTTATACAGTAGTACGTTATCAAGGTTACACAGCAGTACGTTGTCATGGTTATACACTATTACGTTATCATGGTTATACAGTAGTACATTATCGTGGTTATACAGTAATACGTTATCATAGTTATACAGAAGTACGTTATCATGGTTATACAGTAGTACGTGATCGTGGTTATACAGTAGTACGTTATCATGGTTACAGCAGTACGTGATCACGGTTATACAGTAGTACGGTATCATGGTTATAAGGATAAGGATTGCCAAACATGAACATCGTCTCATTGATCCATGGTAACTTCTATCATTTGACTTTGAGCATGTAGATGCTAATAATTTCAAATATATGTTCTTAAATTATTGATATCAGACCCGATATACTGATATTGATATCAGACCCGATATACTGATATTGATATCAGACTCGATATACTGATATTTCTCACATCACTGTGACGAAAGGCAATGTGATACACCTATATGATACAAAAATAGTATTACACATTTACATTTTTGTTATGTATATTTCGATTGGCGTTTGTAGCCAAATCAGGGTTTTTCCCACCAATGAAAACAAGCCTCATATTGTCGCCGACGACGGACTACTTCCATTACGTCATCACATTGAAATGTCATCCTCAATTTTCATTCACAGAAATACCGCTTAACCCTCCATGTTCCGTGCTTGTTTCAACAGTGTAACTAGTGAGTGAGTAAATAGAATTTAACGTCGCTTTCATCAATATTTCAGCTATATCGCGACGAACCAACTAAGCCCCACTCAGCCAAGTTGCGTTCCAGCTACTTCAAAGAAGAAATCTTTGAAGCAACATTGAACCAGACACCCTCCATCCACCCTATAAAACACTGAGGACAGCACAGACAGGACGCTTACATGGTGCAATATCTGTTACTAGTCTATTCTCATATTTATTTAATGATGGGCGTCAAAGTTAAATACTTCAAGCCTTGAAATATAATCCGCGCATCTCAGAAACGATTAGAACTATATTGGAAAGCGAATCAGATTTACAAGACTCAAGTGACGACCCAAAATAAATGAACCGTTCAGCAAAGAAGTCAACAAAACTGACACAGTATTTACCCGATAATATATATGTGTTATGCTGAGAATATGTGTTCTCGAATGTCCGCTTCCTCGCCAACCCAACGAACACAGACACGAGACAAACATGGTGTGAAAAGCGAGTGTGAAACATATGCCTGCAAAACCTATGCTATGGCTGCCGGTTCCCTGGTGTCGATTGATCACAGTTTCGACAACACAGTTACACCAAGTTTGGTTGACTGGTGACTCGGTCTCTGTTTATGCCGTCGAAGAATATCTGGTATTCATTCACCACGCTTGAGGATATCGTCGTTGATATAATTTATATAAGATAATTAAATAAGAAGCATCGATAAAGCGACATCAGTTTATGATATTCTGCGCTTTCATGAAACTGGGTCAAGCTCTTTGGCGTGCGCAATCAACTGTTTCCATGTCTCCTATATATGGCATACTGTTGTGAACAATATCCTTGCGATGGTGAGAGATCGTGGCAAAAGTTAAAATGTCTCAAAATGCATAAAGGGGAAGAGCTTTGAGTTTATTTAATCATTAAACATTTTATAATAATAAATGGACTACTAGCATTCAATCTGAAAGTAAACAGTTTTGTATGCAGATACATGTCCATGATCTATTTTCTCGCGTAGCTCTTATCTAGATTCGGTGCAGAGCCTGATAATGAGGTCAGGCTGTCCAATTTTGAAACAGTTGTAAAAATCGTAATTTTCGTTTTGTTTCGAAATCTACGTGTTAAGATATCGTGATGTGAGAAATAAATTACCATACTCGTGGTCGTTTATCTGATATTTATCACACTTGTTTGATAAAACCCATTCGAAACTCACTAAAGCTCGTTTCAAATGGGGTTTTATCAAACTCGTGTGATAAAAATCAGCTAAATGACCACCCGTAGTGATAATCTATTGTATATCAGACTGGATACCCTGATATTGATATCAGACTGGATATACTGATATGTATATCAGACTGGATATACTGATATTGATATCAGACTGGATATACTGATATTGATATCAGACTGGATATACTGATATCGATATCAGACTGGATATACTGATATCGATATCAGACTGGATATACTGATATTGATATCAGACCCGATATACTGATATTGATATCAGACTGGATATACTGATATTGATATCAGACCCGATATACTGATATTGATATCAGACTGGATATACTGATATTGATATCAGACCCGATATACTGATATTGATATCAGACTGGATATACTGATATTGATATCAGACCCGATATACTGATATTGATATCAGATTCGACACACTGATAGAGTTTGTTGTAAAAGGCGACTAGCGACTAACCCGTGGGGTTCCCGGGTGTGAAAAGGAATAGGACCCACCAGTGGGGTCCCAGTTGTTAAAAGGAAAAGGACCCTACCCGTGTGGTTTCAGGGTGTGAAAAGGAATAGGGACCAAACGCCGTGATATGACCGAAATAATGTTTAAATCGACGTTAAATCATATTCCCTCACTCACCCACTCATTCCGTCACTCACTCACACTGATATTGATATTAGACTGGATATACTGATATCGATATCAGACTGGATATACTGATTTTGATATCAGACCCGATATACTGATATTGATATCAGACTGGATATACTGATATTGATATCAGACTCATTATACTGATATTGATATTAGGCCGGATATATTGATATGTATATCAGACTGGATATACTGACATTGATATCAGACTGGATATGCTGATATTAATATCAGACCCGATATACTGATATTGATATCAGATTTGACACACTGATAGAGTTTGTTGTGAAAGGCGACTAGCTGGGGCACCCGTGGGGTTCCCGGGTGAGAAAAGGAATAGGACCCACCAGTGGGATCCCAGTTGTTAAAAGGAGTAGGACCCTACCCGTGTGGTTTCCGGGTGTGAAAATGAATAGGAATCAAACGCCGTGATATGACCGAAATAATGTTTAAAGCGACGTTAAATCATATTCACTCACTCACTCATTCACTCACACTGATATTGATATCAGACTGGATATACTGATATCGATATCAGATTCGATATACTGATATTGATATCTGATTCGGTATACTGATTCTTGATATCACACTCGATATACTAGTGAGGTGGCTTAGCAAAAAGATCGTGACACGCTGGACCAAAGCACCAAACTTGGCACATCTATCACTTGAGGCATACAGAACAATATCAGAAGGGGTGCCCATTGCCCTGGGCCGTGTGACGCCCTCTGGTCCCCAAAAGGGCATCTAAGGGAAAATATTATCATTGAAAAAATAGTTGGCTTCCCTATAGCTTCATGATTTTCGTTATCCTTGGGGCTAGGAAGCTGAAACTTGCCACATTATATCTTTGATTCCAGCGCTACAATAAAATGTAACAAAATTGAAGATGGCCTCTATGATGATGTCACAGTGACGTCATATTATAAAAATAAGCCATTTTATTGACGATTTTTCTAATCGATTTTTCAAATTTTGTATTTGTGCCATTTTCTTCGCTCAAATTGCCTTGTAAATCAGTAAATAATCATCTGATATAAAATAAAATTTTATTATGCACTTTCACATAGACAAAATACACTAATTTGGAAGAAAATACGACAAAAACACAACTGCCATCCATTTTGAATTTACCCATGATGCTCTTCTCCGAGAATTAAATGGCCCTAATATGATTTGCTATATGGACACAAGGTGCCAGCTCTCAACACTTCCGAGCATCAGAGAAAATTTTATTGGGAAGAGCGGAGGGGGGGGGGGGGGAGGGGCTAAATGTGAATCCAACAGTAACAATTGACGCAGAATCCTCCCTATTCAGTATCATTTTACTAGTGGGTGTGCCTGCAAAACCGGCATATAATTGGAGTAGTGCACGTGTCCTGAAACATGCACATGCAAATGTGTAAATATAATGGTATTGTCACCCAGTGGGAATAAGGTGTAGCTTCAGACCCCTCCCCCAATCTGCCCCTAAACCTGAAATCGTCCTAAGCACTCTCGGTCATGTCAATAGCGACGGATAGAAGTCAACGTGTTATTTTAATGTTAATTTCATGTTCCTGTCCTTCAATGGGCGTTAAATGCAATTTCCGATCCTTTTTCTGTGTCTACCCTTACAAACATAAACGTGGGGATTGCGTAGGGAAACTGTGGGGTATTGGTGGGCGCGTGGGGTTCGTGTGGGGCGAAGCGTGGTTTGGAACTTTCCTCGTGGGGATAACGTAGGGTTTGTGTGGGGCAGCTGCCCACGGTTATGCAAATTTAGCATAAATATGGGGATTATGTAGGGCTGATGTGGGGATTATGCCGGGTGAATGGGCGAGAATTCAAAGTCCGCGTGGGGATGATGTAGGGCATAACTGTATCTGCTAAATATTCAAAGAGTAACGTGGGGTTCGTGTAGGGAAAATGAACTTCGGAGTTAATCGACTGAGTTGTTTGTAGGGATTAGGTGGGGTGGATTTTTTCCAGCGCTCGTAGACAAAGTCCAATGTAGGGAATGTGCCGGGCTGTGCTGAAAGTTTAAGTCCGGCGTGGGGATGATGTAGGGCAAAATGCTCGCCGTTTTCATAGCTTAAGTTAAACGTGGGGATTTTGTTGGGCAAGCATTTTTTCATGCATAGCCTAAGACGATAGTGGGGTTGAAGTGGGGCGATATTTTATTTGCACATATAGTGTGAGATAGATGTGGGGATCATGCAGGCAGACTGTGAACTCTGTTTTCTTAAAACAGTAAAGATTTTGGGCCAGTTTCAGTTCAGTAGCGTCAAAAAGACGGATACGCCAACCCACGCAGTCAGAAAACAGGTGATGGGCCATCACTTTTTTGTGGTGATGGGGTGATGGGGTCTGGTCATCACCCTTTTAGGGTGATGAGAAAAGGTGACGACAAAATCCATCACCTTGAAAAGGTGATGAAACCAGGCCATCACCATAAAAGTGTGATGAGATCCAGTCATGATGAACGACGAGTGGCCATCCTTGGTCATCACCCTAAGAAGTTGATGAAATCTCATCACCTTTTTAGGGTGATGACAGATGAGTGGTCAGACAAGATCATCACCTTTATAAACAGCTATATCCAAATAAATATTGGTTTCCTAAAATATATTTACCTCTACAAAATTTCTGTAATATATCAGTTTCATTATACTGTAAATTGATATAATTTGTAATTTTACCTGACATACGTAATAGGTATAAAAAGATTATTTTTTCATTCACTTGCATTACTAATGGAAAATTTATTTACCCCTCACCAGAAAGATGAAGATTTGACTTGGAAAGTCTATGTAATACGCATAGAGTTGTCCTTCTGGAAATTATTAATAGAATCTATGGTACCGAGCTGATGCCATCAACCCAGGCATTGCTATTTGGAAACGATGAAAAAAGTACAAAATTAAACATTGAAGCTCAGATATGTTTAGGTGAGTTTATCAAAACGACAATACGATTTGAATAAGAGTATAATTATACACAAAACTAACAACAAAGAAAAAGTAACTACCCCTAGCAAATCCTAAGCGACCGATATTAGCATAATAACCATATAAATATCTCTAGTCCCACCCACCCCAGCAATTAGCTGAATTATGTTTCGATATTGTTCTCTCCGGCCGTCACATGTTGTATTCTATATGTATGTAAGATTGTAATTAATGCTGTGTATTTCAAACTATGTAAAAGTGGGAGACGCAGTAATAAGTCTATCTTAATGCGCTCCAACAATGCACAAAATGCAATAAAGCATCATATAACCCAAGAGTTGTGCCCCTGTCCTGTAGCTCTTTTGTACCTGTGGGTAAATTTGTTTGCACTCCAGTGAAAGCGGAAGGGCCCAGAATCTGACACCGGGCGATGAAATGCCAAACTTTATCTGTTGTGTTCCGGGCTGCAATGCCGCTGTTAAAAAACGGAACAAAGAGAGGAAATATCCATGGTTGATGTAACTTTTCACCCATTTCCCACCCGAGAGAAAAATGCGTTGCGTCGAAACTGGGTTCAACAGTTCAAATGGTTCGACGCGAAGCGACATGGGTAGGCTTCACTCACCTGGAGTTCGGAGCACCTCATTGCGCACCTGGATTTTTACCTGGCTGGAGTCAGACAAACGGCTTTGAAGTCTATTGTTGTCCGTGTATGACGTCAGATACCTGGTTAACCTGTAAACAAAATGCAAATGATTGAATTAAGCTCACACGACCATCAACAGCGGCAAAAAAAACACGTATATCCTGTATCCATTTTGTATTTTATAACAACAACGTCAGATTTCTACTTCAATTCGACAAAATTTGAGTGCAAACCTGTAATTAGGTATTATAGATGCAAATTCGGTATTATAGATGCAAAGCCGAATTACTTGACCATCTCTTCGCACAATATAGAATAAGAAAGATGACAACTAACACGGTTTATTATAAATCTAATCGTGTTTTACGAAATTTTGCACGTACCTCACGCTTCTGTTGCCATGGCGCTTACCCTTGAACTTGGTCATGTGACAAGGTCATGTGGATCAAATCAAGGAGGGTGGCGAGTGTGGTCTCGGCTAAATTTTTCCACTGTTGACATTGAACAATTGCGACGTACAAACTCTTGAACTTGAATCACACTGTGAGACATGGTTATATAACATTATTGATGTATCATGGAAATAAATATTGATGATTATGATGGCACATGACTGACCCAACGGATGAAAGAATCGTTGGAAAATTACGCACTATGAAAGTGGGCCTTTCAGTCTAGAAACAGCTAGGCATCTTATGGCCTAATGCTAATTTGTGTCTGGGGCGGGAAGGTACTACAACGGCCAGTGTCAACATATTATACTCTATAATCTGCATGGAATTTTGAACTATGCAATCACTTAGCGTACCGTAGGCCTACCTTTTTCATGCAAGAAGAACAGCTTGGGATTTTAAAGCAATGCGATGGAGCACATGGACTTGAGAGAAAGCGCAGCCCGACATGTTGAACATTTCTCTGCTCCCTGCTTGGATATCTAATTACCGGATATGGATATCTAATTACCGGCCAAATGTCAGCTATACACGTTCCAGGGCGCTGATTAAACCATGGAACCTATGACAAACTGCTGGTTGTAGGAGGCAGGTATACAGACGTCCCGAGAGAGGAACGTATTTGTACATATTGTGATTTAGCATCCATTGGTGCTGAGTACCACTTTTTACTTGTGTGTCCTTCCTTCCAAGAATTAAGAAAAGATTTCATTGCAGCCAAATTTTGGGCCAGACCATCAGAAAACAAGTTTATTTCCATGATGGCTAACCGAACTGCCAGTGTGCAGAATAAAAAAGCTACATTTGTGCAGAGAGCAATCAAACGTATTATTTAGTAGAAATCCCTCCCATATTGATTACTATTATTATACTTCCGTTTTACTGTATTACATGTCATTCTAATTTGATCTGTTGTACTCTCTGCTGTTTTCTTAAAAATGTTTTGATTCTGAAACTTCAATTCAATTCAATTCTATCTCTGGCAGGCTCAATGGCCAAGCGAAACAAGAGTTTCTTATTCGTCAAAGGGAACAATAAGTTTTAATTGGCGAGGGAGGATTTCATATTCCTGCCGACCCTCGTAAAATAGAGACAAAATGTAATTAATAGTAGTACATAAGGAAAATGTTTGCCAATATGCAGAGGCGTATTCGAAGGCGTGCAATACGCCGGCATTTATGGTGAGGTAATTTCCGGAATTCATGGAAGATCACAGCGCCAGGTAAAGTCAATTTCGGTGATGATGTACTTCATTTGTTGAAGTAACTTCCGGTGAGAAGAGCAGTATACAAAGCGAAAAGCGGTCGTATTGCGGGCGGGATACGGGCCGGATTAAGGTTCAGCGTAGGTCATGAGGTCGAATGTCATTAAATATGGCCGCATTAGTAGGTCAATCGTTAAACGTCAAACTAGAGTAGTATGTGCTGACTGGCTTGGGGACCGGGTGTGGAGCGTGATATGTGCAGGAGGCATTCCGCTGTTTTTAATTGCTTGTTAATTCGCATCGACGCTTTAGTCAAATGATGAACCACCTTTCTTATATACTTCGAAAAATTGGCAACCGTGCTGAGAACCTCAACATCTGTAAACGTCCTGGAGCTGCAACAGTATTGGAAGCATACACTCTCAGAAATATTCAGGGAATAATTCTGAATAGATCAGGCTCTACATCCAGAAGTCAATTTCAGGGATTTTACCTGAAATCCAGGAATATTTTCCTGAAATTCAGGTATACCGGTATCATACATGAACTGAAACTAAATTACCAGAATTTTAAGGGATTTTACGTACCGGAATAGCGTCGGGAACGTACTAATCATGTACATCCTTCGAAGCCTGTGTTTGTGGATGGAGATGAAAGAAAGGTCCGTGTAACCTTGCACAGTTCTATTTCCGTTTTTGGTTTCTTAAAATTAATTTTTGTTTTCCGTTTTCGGTTTCTGAGAATAAAAAAGTTTCAAATTTCAATTTCCCTTTTAATAAACGCAAAAAATGACAATGAAATATTGAAAATTGACTGAACTTGTCCTTTTTTCGTTTTTTTTTATCCTTAATGTAACAATGTTAAGTGCACACTCACAAGGGTTATGTCACTTTCGGTGCTCGGAGTAGTATGGAAAGCGCAAATCGTGTCGTTTGGTCAGATTTGGAGCATGATACGTGTGAATTGAATGCGTTGAAACGAGATGACGCCAAAACTAAAGTGTTGGAGCGTTTCACAACTGCACTTAAAGCATTTTTTACGCTTATCATTGAGGAGTGCGTGAACTCTCATTCGCTCAAGGTCTCAAAAATAGTGGCGGATGAGTGAAATGTTGAGGCATTCAGACGTACGGAGTCAATTGTGGCCGCTGTATGTTTCTTTCGCAGCCCAAAAATAGCACATTTGAAAGTACATGTTCGAACCAATTTATTTTTTTATATTCCAAGCCTTGCCTTCTACTACTCTAAAACATTTTTACTCCAGTCTTGTTCTGACTCCCTCCATGGATGAAATGTCTCGCAATATAATATGACTATTGTTCCACATGGATGAAGATTTGGAAATCTATCTCACCCCTGTATGCTTTACATGGACTATTACAGCAATATTCCATGACTATTGCTGTACACGGATGACTAATGCACAATGTCTTTTTCGGCCACACACTCCGCTCAAAAATATCTTGGAATATTTCCCTGACTGCATCATTTATAATTTAATCGTAACAACCAAAAGTTATCTTCGTTTAGACTCGAACGTCGACGTCTGAAAGTGTTCTAACTTCGGGAGTTGTTTTGGCGTGAGACATACACAGTGACAGGGTTATCGGCCGGACGATTATTTAACATTATTGTAAATATATTACCGGGTACTATGTATCCTCTTTTCTTTCCGGCGCAAAGCCGCAGTCAATTAATCTGGTCATTCGTACCAATTGTTTGCTAGTCAGTGTGTTACAATTAGTCAGTCTTGGAATTGTCCACAACCACTTAGTAGGCCATCAACATATTTTTATGTTTGTCACTTTTTCATTCTTAGTATCACTTCTCGTCCCAAATGAGTTCATCAGCTATATTGCGACGACCATAATTCTAACAATTTCAACTGAAAGAAGTCAATAGCCCAGCAATCCAGAACACGTCACTTATGGATAATTTGTACTGTGAGTGGTCATAAGTGGTCAGACCTCTTTCAGTTTTTCATAATATTCTGTGGTACTCTAACTGATGTGTTATTCTTCAGATGTTGATTCTTGGGGAAAACCTATATTCCATATTTGTACTCCTTTTAGTAATAATTCACCTACGTTAATGTCTGTTATTTATCGTCGTTAATGGGAACATTTCACAGTCTTTGCTGGTTAGCACTTGTACGTGCAGGTATACTTGCACACACAACTGGTGATGCCCAGTGTCACCAATAATGGTAGGCCAATATCCATATACTGCAGTATCAATCAAATGCGAGGCTTTGGAAATCTATGCAACCAAAAATTGGAGACTATCCATGGTGTTGTACTCGCGACATACATTCCGAGATTCGACCATGTTAATTATATGATCGTATAGAATAAGGAAAGTAAAGCTAATGAAGAACAAATATAACTGAAATTTAAAACGTCATTATTGGAAATGCTATTTTTGAATTTATGCGCCAATATGCTATAGACAAGTATTTTCCTGCATGGTTTCAAATCTGATTTACTGAAATATTCTCTGTATTAATCGCAGTTGTATGCAGCGGCACAAGGTGGTTATGTGATGATCTGACATAGACAATGCCTCATTTCCAATGTTAAAACTACCGTACTTCTTTTAATGTACGCTACAGAAGTGGCATGGCATTTAAACGAGAGGCTTGCACAATAGGACAACATAAACCACACGTATAATAGCTATTTGATTAGGTAACAGGACCGAAATCGACGATGAGGAATTGACAATCACGGTATAGTCCCAATTTGGAAGGTATAAATGATTGGACAATTTAGATTTAGGAATTTGAATGTATTAATAAACTGACAATGACGTTCATGACATTTTATCGTCACTATCCCAGTTGCGGTCGGATTGATGTAAACATTTGAATGTCCAATTACTATCGTCATCCACAAAGTTCTCTGTTCGTACCCAGCACAATGGATAAATGAAGACAGAAATTCCACAACAGAATTGTGCAGTTATAGCAAAAGAAAGAAAAAATAGGAATCTGGGATGACCACATGACCATGGCCATGGACGTGGGCCGGGTGCTCGTGTCGGATGAGCACAAACTATATCGATAAATTGACGAAGATGGTCAAATATTACATTCTTCAATAGAAATGGGTTTGTGAACTTTAAAAACGTTGACCTAAATGTTCGTTTCATAACAACAGAAAGAAAGAAGTTGGTGAAAGACTATTGTACTGTATTATAAAACTTTAATAATCAATATAACCATGTTTTATCTGGATGAGTAATAACATTTGCATCAATTGTCTTGCTGCTTCGATGGAAGTTCCCACTCGGTTGAATCCTCTCCCTTTGTACTGCTATCACCTGTCCATTTCTCTGTATTACGGACTGTAATAAGGACC